>CABHPQ010158579.1:780-19268 GCA_902168405.1 Peromyscus aztecus
TGTTATCCATGTGTGTGTTATCCACACCTGTGTTATCCATGTGTGTGCCATCCATTCCTGACTTATCCACACCTGTGTTATCCATGTGTGTGTCATCCACTCCTGTGTCATCCATGCCTCTGAACAGGCAAAATGGTCAGCTGTGTGGACAACTACACCAGACACTCTGGGGTCATAAAGAGACTGCTCCACAGCATAGTCAACTGACTTCCTAAGAGAGTCCGACCTTTAGGGATGTCTCTGTAAGCTGTCCTCTGCTGTTCAGTAACAAGAGTAAAGTTGTTGGGCCTGGAGCTTAATGCTTTATGGTCTTGCCCCAGTTTTCCTTTCTAGTTTCAGCTTCCTCCTACTTTCAAATTGTCATAGTCTAACTCAGTGGGTTGCCTGCTGTCTAAAACTACTTTGTCCCTTTAAATTCATATTATTTATTCCCTGCTCACTTAAAAATTAGGGATCATATTTAAAATGGAAAATAATAATTTCTGTTTGAACTCTTGATGGATGCATACACGCTTGCTCATCTGTTGGTACCTCTTTGCAGCCATACTTATAATTTTAGTAGATTGTAAACTATGTCATCTCCTTGGAGATTCTTGAGGATGGAAGCACAGCAGTTCTCAGCATCTGCAATAAATGAATAGAGCTGAGCTAAACTTTTATTAGTGTTCGGTGTCTTATATATTCATCAGGTATTAATCTGTGTGCCTGTCATGACAGCGCTGTGTTGGGCCTGGAAACAGAAGCTGGCAGAGCCAGTGTTGCCGAGCTTATCCTCTCAAACAGCACTATGAGTAAAGTTGCTTATCATGAGGAAAATGCTCTGGGCTATCTTTTTTTTTTCTTTCTTTTTTTTTTTTTTAGTTTTATTTATTTATTATGTATACAGCATTTTGACTGCAAGCCAGAAGAGGGCACCAGATCTCATTACAGATGGTTGTGAGCCACCATGTCATTGTTGGGAATTGAACTCAGGACCTCTGGAAGAGCAGTCAGTGCGCTTAACCTCTGAGCCATCTCTCCAGCCCCTGCTCTGGGCTATCTTAAGTGGTCGTCACTGTGCTGTACCCATTGAGCACTTGAAATGGTCTGGTGTAGCTGGGGCGATGATTTCTTTGAGCGCTGTGGGTTGAACTCAGGGCCTCACGTTCACATACTAGTCACTTGTGTCTTAACACCGCAGAGTGGACATCCGAGACTGCAGATATTCTTTAGGCCTTTCACGGAATTTCCAGTTTGTATATGGTTTTGGTATCCTTCCTGTTACTGTAATGTATTGTTAAGCTTTACTTTGTCTTGTACTGAGCTCAGTTACGAGTAGGTATTTGTTCTCCTTTGCCTAGGGGCTATTACCCGAAAGGGGGCGGTGAAGTGATTGTCCGAATGTCGCCAGTTAAACAGTTGGACCCAATAAATCTGACTGATCGTGGCTCTGTGACCAAGATTTATGGGAGAGCTTTTGTTGCTGGAGTTTTGCCACTAAAAGTAAGTTGTCTTGGTGCTCTTCGAAGTCTAGGGACACCTTGATAGTACTGCAACATTGAAATTTTTTGAAAATAGTCTTTTCTTTCAAAATAAGATTTTTCTTTCTTTTGAGGTTTTTGTTGTTTAAAACAGGGTCCCACAAATAGCCCAGGCTTCCTGGAACTTACTGGGTAAACTAGATGGTCTTGAACTTTCAGCATTATTCCTGTCTCTGCCTCCAAAATGTTGTTAGTTCTTTTTTCAAAACAGGGACTCATGTAGCTCTGATGTAGCTGCTGATGGCCTTGAACTTACAGGCCCAGTAAACCCCAGGATTTAGGCCCAGTAAACCCCAGGATTTAGGCCTAGTAAACCCCAGGATTGATGTGAGTTAGGCAAACACTTGTTTCACTGCTTACTCTATGAGCTACATACCCACCCTGAGAACTTTTGTTTTGAATTATATTTTCCTTTCTTTCTTTCTTTCTTTCTTTCTTCCTTCCTTCCTTCCTTCCTTCCTTCCTTCCTTCCTTCCTTCCTTTCTTTCTTTTTTTGGTTTTTTGAGACAGGGTTTCTCTGTGTGTAGTTTTGGTACCTGTCTGGATCTTGCTCTGTAGACCAGGCTGGCCTCGAACTCACAGAGATCTGCCTCCCAAGTGCTGGTATTAAAGGCGTGCACTGCCGCCGCCGCCCGGCTCTATTTATCTCTTTTGTGTGAGTAGGGATTGGGTTGCATTCCATGGTGCACTTGTGGAAGTGGAGGTTGGAGCACACACCAGGGTCAACCTACAGGAGCCATTTCTCTCCTCCACCATGTGAGCTCTGGGGCTCCGGCTCTTGGCAGCAGGCGCTTCACCCACTAACCCATCTCAGCCAAGGTGGCCCAAGAAACGTGTTTGTTGTGTTTGTTTTGTTTGTTTGAGACAGGGTCTTATCATGTAACTCTGGCTGGCTTGGAACTCACCAGGTACACCAGGCTGACCTCAAACTCACAGAGTTGCACTTGTTTTTGGCTTCCAAATGCTGCCATTAAAGGTGTGCCCTGCCCTGCCTAGAAGAACTTTTATATTTTTTAAACTTTGTTAGATTTGTTTGTTTGTTTTGGTTTTGTTTTTTGAGACAGAGTTTCTCTGTGTAGTCCTGGCTTTCCTAGATCTCACTCTGGAGACCAGGCTGGTCTCGAACTCACAGAGATCCCCTTCCTCTGCTTTCTAAGTGCTGGGATTAAAGGTGTGTACCCCCACCGCCCAACTTTTAAACTTTGTTTTATGTTATTATTTTTGTGTGTATGAGTATGTTGCCTGCATGTATATCTGTTCTATGTATATGCAGTGTGGGGGGGGCCTACTTCCCACCCCCACATTTCCCCAGAGTGCTCTTAAGTAGGAGCAGTAGGAAATATTAGATAGAAGGATTTAGAGGGGGAGAAACAGATAGAAAATACAAAATAACCTTGAGAGGGCGTGGAACCTATTCCATCCGGCCTCGACTCTCTCTGCCCTAGGGTATTTATAGAAATGCCAAGGGGTGGAGCAAAAGACCTCCCCCGCAGCACAGCCAAGTGCAGACCATGTCAGACACCTGCACCCAGGCCCGTGGTCCAGTTATCCTCTCTATGCACACCTGCTGGATAAAGCCACGAAGAACCTGAAAATGGGCTCCCATAATGCAGTGCCTTCTGGGGCCGGAAGAGCGTGTTGGGTCCCTTTGGGACTGGATTTACAGTGGTGATAAGCTGCCATGTGTGTGCTTGGGATCAAAAGGGGGTCCTCTGGAAGAGCAGACAGTGTTCTTAACTACTGAGCCGTTGCTCCAGCCCTGAATTTATTTTATTTTTATGTGTATGAGTTTTGTCTTCATGTATGTATGTATGTGTACCACGTGTGTTCCTTATACCTGCTGAGGTCAGAAGAGCTTGTGGAATCCTCAGAAATTGAAGGGATGGCTGTTAGCCCCTTTGTGGGTGCTGAGAACTGAACTCAGATCCTCTGAAAGAGCAGCAAGTGCTTCTGACTGCTGAACGATCACTCCAGTTCTCCAGAACTTAATTTGAATGTCTTTTCTTTTGAATTTTTCTTAAGTCAGTGCTCTCTCTAGCAGTTTTAAAATGATGCATGGAGAAGTTAACTATGTTACATAATTTGGAAGGATTGAAAGTGATTGTAACAGCCAGGGCTATCTTGAAAAACAAAAACAAAAACAAAAACCCAAAAAACAAAAAGCAAAAAGCAAAAAAACAACACACACACCCCAACAAAGTTGAAAAACAAATTGTCCAGATAAATAACCAGGGATGAATTTGTTCTCCTTTTCTGATTTGCCAAAATAGGTAGCAAAGGATATGGCAGCGGCAGCTGTGCGATGCATCAGAAAGGAGATGAGGGATCTGTACGTCAGCATCCAGCCTCTGCAGGAGTCCAGGGACCAAGCCTTCGGCAACGGCAGTGGGATCATGTGAGTGTGGACTTACACATTAGTAGAAACCCTGAAGTCATCATCCATCAGAGCGGAAGGGCGTTTGCTCAGTTGAGGGTTCTACAACTGAGCAAGGACATTCTGCCTAAAACAACAGTTTAGTGAATAGTGTCATTATTCTGGCTGAAGCTTGGTGTCACGTGGCTGTACTTGCCAATCTCAAGAGACAGGGCCAAGAGTCACAAGTTTGAGGACAGCCTGGGCTCTTACCAAGATACTGCCTTAAATTAATCGTAAGCAAAACATCAAAAAAATGGTCATTGTGGTTTTTCCCCTGAGGTATTTTGTGATCCTTGCACTATGTAAGCATTTATCTGTGGGTCCCATGACCGTAATTCAAGCAACTCCAGATAAAAGTATTTGGGAAAAACAAGTTTATATTCTAAATGCATACAGGCATTTTCCCCTGTCATTCCTTATACAGTGCGGTGTGACAACTATAACAAAGTGTGTACATTACAGTAGGAGTCTAAATAATCTAGAGATGATTCAGAGTGTATAGGAGGATGTGCCTACAAGTTTGTATCAATGTTACATCATTTCTTTTTTGTTTTTGTTTTTTGAAACAAGGTCTCATGTAGTGTAGCCTGACTTTGAACTTTCTGTATGTTAAAGGATAGCCTTGAACTCATGATCCTCCTGCCTCCTTTCTGGGGAGGACAGGGATGTGCCACATGCTCAGCATGTTACTTGGTTTGGTGAGACAGATCTTACTCTATAGTTCAGGCTGGCCTCAGATTGTCAGTAATCCTGGTGTCTCTCATCCCAAGTGCTGGAGTGACAGGTGTGAACTAGTTGATACAATACCATTTAAAGGACTTAGACATCCTTGGATTTCAGTATCCTTGTGTAGATCCTGGAATGCACTCTCTGTGAATACTGAGGGACAATTGTAGTGAACTTAAATTTTTTTTTAAGATTTATTGTTTTAGTTACATGTATGTGTGTCTTCATGTGGGTCTGTGCATATGAGTGCAGGCATCTGTGGAGTACAGAAGAGGGCGTCAGGTCTCTTAGAGCTAGAGTTCTAAGCACTTGTAAGCTGCCCTCAGTGAGTGCTGGGTACTGAACTTGGGTCCTCTGCAAGAGCAGTTTTCTTAACCACTGAGCTGTCTTCCCAGCCCCCGAATTTAAATATTTAAGCTAATCATAAAGTAATCTTTGAAACTAACGCTAATAGAAATGTTTCCAGTTTTTTAAGGATACCTCAAGTATGAAATTAATTTACAAATACTTAGTATGGTAATGATGTCTTTTAAAAATACTATGCTAACCCAGTTAGGAGTTAAGTTACGGAAATTCTTTATTGATGTTTTGGAGGTGTAGAAGTACAGTATTTTGTGGATACTTACATTTCAAACCACCTCATTCAGAAGTTTACAAAGTTTGAAGTAAGCACTTGCCTTCTTTGCTGTAGTACTGTGTAATAAAAACCTACGACAGAACTGAGTCTGTATGACGATATATTTATTTAAGATGACCATAGAGTGCTTTGTAACGCTGTGTGCGGGTAACCACTTAGAGCTAATGACAGAATGAATACCTTGTACGTGTGAGAGTAGAATCTGCTGAAATTTTGCCCAAAGGAATCCTATTGCCCCGAGAGGGCTGATGGGAGATTGTTAGCGACGTCACTGTCTGTGGGAGGAGTTTCGCTACTGCAGTGTGTTGACCAGATTTAATTTTGCCTGTTTAACAGTAATTTATGTGGAATTTAGAGTATTACAGTGTTGGTAATTATACTTTCTTTCCTCCTATGTAGCATTGTTGCTGAGACATCCACTGGCTGCTTGTTTGCTGGATCATCACTTGGCAAAAGAGGTATACATGAAGGAGAGGGTCTATAATTCCTGTTGTCATTAAAAGAATCTTTACCTCCTCACGGTAGACTGTTGAGAATGATGACTGACTTCCGTAAAAGATAGAGTCAACTATTAGAGCTAGCAAATTTTTCGTCTCTCCCAACTTCGTATTTTGAGAAAATTTCAGACCTCAAGTAGTCCTTCACACACCCTCTCCTAGATGCACATTGTGATTATTTAGCTACATGTTATGTGCATTTCTGAACTGTTCCAACATTCATTGTGGGTGCCATGCCTCAGTCATGAAATTGCAGCATGCATTTCCAAATACCGACAGATTCACAGTGCCGGCCTTACACCTGAAGAATTTGTTACACAGACATGCCCACATGTTAACTTAAACAAGTTGCCTAGAAGCAGTGTGGGATTTATTTATGTTCACATAGTGTTGAGCCATCATGGTTATTGACTCTTATTTTACTTTATTACTTTATTTGGTTTTCTTCAAACAAGGTCAGCCTTTGTTGGCCTGTAGTCATTGCATAGTCCAGCCTGGCAATCCTCCTGTCGTAGCTTTCCAAGTGCTGGGATTGCAGGCATGTGCTACTAGGCCCAGCTTAGGCTGTCTTTAGTGCAGAATTCTTTGCCTTTTCTTTTGAACTCTTATGAGACTGACATTTGGAAAAGTTCAGGACATTTTTCTCAATAGAATTCCTCATAATTTGGGTTTGTCTGGTTGTCTCATGCTCAGGGCTTTCCTGTGATGCAAAGATGATTTCGTGTACAGCTTTTCTAGACAATTTTCTCAAGGGGTGTGTGTGTGTATGTGTGTGTGTGTGTGTGTATACCTGATTTTATATATATGATCCAGTAAATGTAAAGATACAAAATACAAAAAAAATTGCCTTATTCTGAGTTCCTAAGAAATTTTTATTTGCAGCCAAGGATTTCTTTTAAAGAATATAGGCGAATTTGACTTTTGTTGCTTCTGATAGAGTTATTTTGTATTCGTCTTTGTACCAAAGACTTAGGATGTGTAGAAAAGTAGTAAGTAGAACAAGGGATGTACTCAGAATGGTTAGCACATGTTTGGATCTTTTTGTTTGGGTTTTGTTGTGTGCAGTGAATGGTGTCTTGCCCTCAACCTCAAGCCTCCTGCGTCAGCCTCCCTGACTTCTGGGTTCAGCAGTGAAAGGACTAAACTTTAAATGCTTGCTCTGGGAGTGTCACCTGTTCTTTTTAAGATGATATGGAAAAACCTTCAATTCTGATGAAATTTTCTGTGACTAATTCTAACTTGTGTAAATTATAAGTTTTAGATTGGAAACTGAGGTATAACTTTGGGTTATAACTTTGGGTTATAACTTTGTTATATAAACTGGCCTTATAATGGATTTTTTTAAAAATTAAATTATGAGTATTTTGCCTACACATACATCTGTGCACCACTTTTGTGCCTGGTACCAGGGGAGATCACAAGAGGTTGTTGGACTCCCGGAATTAGAATTACAGACAATTGTGAGCTAACATGTGGGTGCTGGGAATTGAACCTGGGTCCTCTGGAAGAGCAGCCAATGCTCTTGACTATGTATCCTCCAATCCCTGCTTTTTCTGTTTTTGTATTTATTTTTCATAGTTTTGTATAAGCTAGGGCCTCACACATTCAGGATAGGTACTCAAGCACTGAGCCACATCCCTAGCCCATGAGTAGTATTTTTAAGAAATACATGCCACGGAGCACACGTGGAGGCCAGAGGACAGCTTTCAGGAGTTGGTTCTCTCTTCTCACCGTGTGATTTTTGAGGCTTGAACTGGGGGCATCTGGCTTGGCTACAGGTGCCTTTACTGACTGAACCATCTCACTGGCTCCATAATTAGTATTTCTTAAGCAGGCACAACCTGTTTTTCCTCCACTTGTGCATTGACGCATTGGCATTTCTCAAGTTTCAGAAGATTAAATAACATAAGGTCCTTCCTAAAAAGTGCATTGGTTAAGTTCAGAGCCTAAAGGAAAACGTTACTTCAGTGCTAATTGGGATGTACCAATTAAACTTTTTGTTTTTCTGGGACAGAATTTCACTCTGTAGGCCAGGCTGGCCTTGAACCTGGAACAATCCTGTGTAGGTTCCCAAGTGCTGGGATTTCAAATATGTGTCACCTTATTCAGTTCCGTTAAACTTGGTGACTTGGAGTAAATTGTTGTTATTTTCTTTATGATTACGCCTGCTGTTTTAGGTGTGAATGCAGACAAGGTTGGAATTGAAGCTGCTGAAATGCTATTAGCAAATCTTAGACATGGTGGCACTGTGGACGAGTATCTACAAGACCAGGTAATGGCAGTGGCACTTGCAGGATCAAAACCATCCTTCCTGCTGGATTGGGACATAATTAGGTTGAACACAAATGTCTTTAGATGTGCCATCAAATAGCCAGACACTTGTCTCATTCTCTTGGTCTCAATGCAAGGTATTTCCGCTCAGATGTGTCCATACTGGAACTTTTTTTTTTTTTTTTTTTTGAGACAGGATCTTGCCTTCTAGCCCAAGCTAATTTTGAATTCTCAGCATGCACTTTGTGTCTTGAGTGCTGGTATGTGTCAGCATACTTGGCTTGAATATAGTTTTTTCACATGCTGTTTAATTATAGAAAGTCCTATTCCAATCATTTGAAAAGTTTTCCCTTAGAATTTATATTCCTGGAGTTTCATTCCCTGCCTTTCTTGGCCTGGCTTTCACACATTTGCTTTCTTCTTGGTGTATTTTCTTTGCTTAGTTCTGAAATGCTCTTCTCTCTTCTAGTCACTTTGCTACTTAGTTGCTGTTTTCTTCTTGTCAGTTTTTTCATTTATTTAAGAATTTTTTTTATTCATTTTATATATCAACCACAGATCCCCCTCTCATCCCTCTTCCTGCTCCCCTTCAACCTCCCCTTCACCTGACCACCCCCTCCAAAAGGGTAAGGGCTCCTGTGGGGAGTCAGCAAAACCTGGTACATTCAGTTGAGGCAGGACCAAGCCCCTCCCCACTTCATCAAGGCTGAGCAAGGCATCCCACCATAGGTAATGGGCTCCAAAAAGCCAGCTCACGCATGCACCGGGGATAGATCCTGGTCCCACTGCCAGGGGTCCCTCAAACAGACCAAGCTACACAGCTGTCTCCCGTATGCAGAGGGCCTAGTCTGGTCCCAGGCAGGCGCCACAGCTGTAGGTCTAAAGTTCGTGAATTCCTACAAGCTTGGCTCAGTTGTCTCAGTAGATTCCCTCATCATGATCTTGGACACCCCCCCCCCCACCCCCAATATAATCCCTTTTCCCTCTCTTCGACTGGATTCCCTGGAGCTAGGCCTGATGCATGGTTGTGAATCTCTGCATCTGCTTCCATCAGTTACTGGATGGAGGCTCTATGATGACAGTCAGGGTAGTCACCAATCTGATTACCAGGGTAGGCCAGCTCAGGCACCCTCTCCACTATTGTTAGTAGTCTAATCTGGGGTCGTCTTTGTAGATTCCTGGGAATTTCCCTAGCACCATGTTTCTCCCTTACCCTATAATGTCTCCCTCTATCAAGATACCTCTTTCATTGCTCTCTCACTCAGTCCCTCCCCCAGCTGGACTAGCCCGTTCCCTCATGTTCTCATCCCCTCTCCTCTATTGCCCCCCCCCATCCCCAGTTTACTCATGGAGATCTCTATTTCCCCTTCCCAAGGTGATCCATGTTTCCTTCTTAGGGTCCTTCTTGCTTTCTAGCTTCTCTGGAGCTGTGGGTAGTAGTCTGGTTATCCTTTGCTTTACACCTAGTATCTACTTATAAGTGAGTACATACCATGTTTGTCCTTCTGAGTCTGGGTTACCTCACTCAGGATGATATTTTCTAGTTCCATCCATTTGCCTGCAAATTTCATGATGTCATTGTTTTTTACTGCTGAGTAATACTCCATTGTGTATATGTACCACATTTTCTTTATTCATTCTTTGGGTGAGGGGCATCTAGGTTGTTTCCAGGTTCTGGCTATTACAAATAATGCTGCTATGAACATAGTTGAGCATGTGTCCTTGTGGTATGATTGAGCAATCCTTGGGTATATGCTCAAGACTGGTATAGCTGGGTCTTGAGGTAGGTTGATTCCCAATTTTCTGAGAAGTTTCCATACTGATTTCCAAAGTGGCTGTACAAGTTTGCACTCCTACCAACAATGGAGGAGTGTTCCCCTTGCTCCACATCCTCTCCAACATAAGCTATCATCAGTGTTTTTGATCTTAGCCATTCTGACAGGTATAAGATGGTATCTCAGAGTTGTTTTGATTTGCATTTCCCTGATGACTAAGGATGTTGAACAATCTTTTGGCCATTTGGGATTCTTCTGTTGAGAATTCTCTGTTTAGCTCTATAGCTCATTTTTTTAAATTGGGTTGTTTAGTATTTTGATATCTAGTTTCTTGAATTCTTTATATGTTTTGGAGATCAGCCCTCTGTCAGATGTGGGATTGGTGAAGATCTTTTTTCATTCTGTGTAGGCTGTCATTTTGTCTTATTGATGGTGTCCTTTGCCTTACAGAAGCTTCTCAGTTTCAGGAGGTGCCATTTATTAATTGTTGTTCTCAGTGCCTGTGCTACTGGTGTTATATTTAGGAAGTGATCTCCTGTGCCAATGCATTCAATACTACTTCCTACTTTCTCTTCTATCAGGTTCAATGTAACTGGTTTTATATTGAGGTATTTGATTCACTTGGACTTGAGTTTTGTGCATGGTGATAGATATGGATCTATTTGCAATCTTCTACATGTTGACATCCAGTTATGCCAGCACCATTTGTTGAAGATGCTTTTTTCCCCCCCATTGTACGGTTTTGGCTTCTTTGTAAAAAATCAGGTGTTCATAGGTGTGTGAGTTAATGTCAGGGTCTTCATTCAATTCCATTGGTCCACATGTCGGTTTTTATGCCAGTACCAAGCTGTTTTTATTACTATAGCTCTATAGTAGAGCTTGAGGTCAGGGATGGTGATGCCTCCAGAGGTTGCTTTATTGTACAGGATTGTTTTAGCTATCCTGGGTTTTTTGTTTTTCCATATGAAGTTGAGTATTGTTCTTTCCAAGTCTGTGAAGAATTATGTTGGAATTTTGATGGGGATTGCATTGAACCTGTAGATTGCTTTTGGTAAGATTGCCATTTTTACTAAGTTAATCCTACCTATCTATGAGCATGGAAGATCTTTCCATTTTCTGATATCTTCTTCAATTTCTTTCTTCAGGGGCTTAAAGTTCTTGTCATACAGGTCCTTTGCTTGTTTAGTTAGAGTTACCCCAAGGTATTTTATATTATTTGTGGCTATTATAAAGGGTGATGTTTCTCTGATTTCTTTCTCAGTTCATCTATCATTTGTATATAGAAGAGCTACTAATTTTTTTTTTTTTTTTGAGTTAATCTTGTATCCTGCCACATTACTGAAGGTGTTTATCAGTTGTAGGAGTTCCCTGGTAGAATATTTGAGATCACTTATGTAGACCTCACATCATCTACAAATAGTGGAAGTTTGACTTCTTTTTTCCAATTTGTATCCCCTTGATCTCCTTTTGTTGTCTTATTGCTCTAGCTAGGACTTCGAGTACTATATTGAATAGATATTGGGAGAATGGACAGCCTTGTCTTGTTCCTGATTTTAGTGGAATCACTTTGAGTTTCTCTCCATTTAATTTGATATTGGCTGTTGGCTTGCTGTAAATTGCCTTTATTATGTTTAGGTATGTTCCTTGTGTTCCTGCTGTCTCCAAGACCTTTATCATGAAGGGGTATTGGATTTTGACAAAGGCTTTCTTCTAATGACATGATCATGTGTTTTTTTTCTTTCAGTTTGTTTATATGGTGTATTACATTGACAGATTTTTGTATGTTGAACCATCCCTGCATCTTTGGAATGAAGCCAACTTGATCATGGTGGATGATTTTTAATGTGTTCTTGGATTCAATTTGCCAGTATTTTAATGAGTATTTTTGCATCAATGTTCATGGGGGAGATTGGTCTGTAATTCTTTCTTGCATCTTTGTGTGGTTTGGGTATCAGGGTAACTGTAGCCTCATAGAAAGTTTGGCAATGTTCCTTCTGTTTCTATTGTGTGGAATACTTTGAAGAGTATTGGTGTTAGCTCTTCTTTGAAATTCTGGTAGAATTCTGTGCTGAAACCATCTGGCCCTGGGCTTTTTTTGGTTGGGAGACTTTTAATAACTGCCTCTATTTCCTTAGGGGTTATTGGTCTATTTAAATTGTTTGCTGCCACGTACTTGCTTCGGTAGCACATAGACTAAAATTGGAACATACAGAGATTAGCATGGCCCTGCGCAAGGATGACACGCAAATTCATGAAGCGTTCCATGTTTAAAAAAAAAAATGTTTGCTGCCTGTCTTGATTTAATTTGGGTATGTGGTACTTATCCAGAAAATTGTCCATTTCTTGTAGATTTTCCAATTTTGTGAAGTACAGGTTTTTGAAGTGTGACCTGATTGATGATTCTGTAGATTTCCTCATTGTCTGTTATGTCTCCCTTTTCATTTCTGATTTTGTTAATTTTGATATTCTCTGCCTTTTGGTTAGTTTGGATAAGGGTTTGTGTGTCTTGTTGATTTTTCTCAAAGAACCAACTCTTTGTTTCATTGATTTTTTTTTTTTTGTATTGTTCTCTTGTTTTCTATTTCGTTGATTTCAGCCCTCAATTTGATAATTTCCTGGCATCTATTCCTCCTGGGAGACTTTGCTTCTTTTTGTTCTAGAGCTTTCAGGTGTGCTGTTAAGTTGCTAGTGTGATTTCTCCAACTTCTTTATGTGGGCATTTGGTGCTATGAATTTTCCTCTTAGCACTGCTTTCATAGTGTCCCATAAGTTTGGGTGTGTTGTACATTCATTTTCATTGAATTCTAGGAAGTCTTTAATTTCTTTCTTTATTTCTTCTTTGACCTAGTGATGATTCAGTTGAGCATTATTCAGTTTTCATGAGATTGTAGGCGTTCTGTAATTTGTGTTGTTGTTGAATTCTAACTTTAAGTCATGGTGGTCTGATAAAATACAGGAGGTTATTCTAATTTTTTTTGTATCTATTGAGATTTGCTTTGTGACCGAGCATGTGTTCAATTTTAGAGAAGTTTCTATGGGGTGCTGAGAAGAAGGTATATTCTTTTGTGTTAGGGTGGAATAATCTATTAAGTCCATTTGAGTCATAATGTCTGTTAGTTCCCTTATTTGTCTGTTAAGTTTCTGTCTGGCAGACCTGTCCATTGGTGAGAGTGGGGTGTTGAAATCTCCCACTATTAGTGTATGGGGTTTGATGTGTGATTTAAGCTTTAGTAATGTTTCTTTTACAAATTTAGTTGTCCTTGTATTTGGGGCATAAATGTTCAGAATTGAGACTTCATCTTGATGGATTTTTCCTGTGATGAATATGTAACGTCCTTCTCAATCTCTTTTGAGTAATTTTAGTTTGAAGTCTATTTTGTTAGATACTTGGATAGCTACACCAGCTTGCTTCTTAAGCCCATTTGATTGGAAAGTCTTTTCCAGCCTTTTACCCTGAGGGGGATAGAGTAGGGCTTGTAGATTACAGGGTCAGATGGGTGGGGTGGTCAGGCCTGTCCGCAGGAGTCTTACCTGCTGGCCTGCAACTGGGGCTGCAGTGGGTGGGGGTAGGAGGCACCTCTTCTTGTCAGTTTTAAAGTGCTTGAGGCTCATGCTTTCTTACCTGTTTTTTCTTGGTTACTTTTTCCAGTCTCATGACTTAAGTACCAATTATATAGTGACAACTCCCAGATTCATCACTGCCCAGACTTTTTAAGTGCTCATTCATTTTCCTGTGCCTGGTGATACCTCAGCTGGGATATGTCACAACTTTTCAAACCCAAGAGCGGACTCACATTGGGAAGTACACTTCACTTGAATGTTTGTATCTCCACTCTTCTTTTGAGACAAGGTCTCACTCTCTAGCCTCACATCCACCACCCCGCCTCAGCCTCTGCAGTGTTGGGATTACAGGCGTACACTTCCAGGCTTGGCAGAGAAGACATTTTTATATTTCACTGTCTGTACACTTTCCTTTCTACCATATCTTCCTCTCAAGTCACCAGTCTGCTTTTAGAGATGTGTTCTTAGGCTGGCCGGTGGTAGAGCTCTTGCCTAACATGCCTGGATCTTGTAGTTGATCTCAGAACAGAGGAGAAAAAGGAGAAGGAAGAGGAGGGCTCTGCAGGATTTCTTGACCATTTTCTTGGAACAGTTCTCCTTATGTTCAGTCATTTCCTTCTTGCCTAAGTCCGTATTCCCAGGAATTCTGTAGTCTCCATTTGCTTTTTAAAATCTAACTTTAGAAGAGAAGAACTTGTCTTATATACCAGCTTACAGAAATATTTGGTCTAATTAGTGTAACAATGTCCAGCTCTCTATTTTATTCTGAAACATAAATTTTTAAAAGTCAGTCTTGCTAAACATTTATCAAGCCACAGACTCTGGTTGACACATCTCTGTCACCATCTAAAGCTTCTGGAAACAAAGAGAATGCAGATTATTCTTTTAATTCCTTTTTAAAGCTCTTTTGATTTCTAGTAGCATTTTCCTTATGGGTGGCTGGGGAATTGGAAATTCTGAGTATTTGCATATTTGTGAGATTTTTTTTCTTCTCTGTTCTTTTTTAATAGCTGATTATTTTCATGGCGCTAGCCAATGGAATTTCCAGAATAAAAACAGGACCAGTCACACTGCACACACAAACTGCTATTCATTTTGCTGAACAACTAGCCAAGGTGAGTATTCTGTTAGCAAGAACAACTGGGTTAATAAACAGGAAACCCAGTAGAAATCACAGTTGATGCCGGGCGCTCCTGGGCTCCCTGCGAGGTGGGCTCTTAGCTCCCTCAGCATCTGTCTGTGTGTTGTACTGTGTGTGAAATGGTGGGTGCTGTGAGTAAAATGAGGCAGAGGGGAGGCTATTTAGTGTATAGTTCTCTTTGCAGCCTGGGTTTTGAGCACACCTGGAGGACGTTTTTGAAGGTCTTGTGGTTCTGCAGCCATCAGTGAAGGCATTCTGCTTTTAATACTGTGTGAGCTCATGTTTGTACCTTTTCTTCAGGACTCTTAACTAAAAAGAGAGAGAGAGAGAAAGATGAGTATATATTTCACTGTGAAACTAATGTTAATTTCTTTGTAGAAAATGTATAAACTATTTCCTCTGAGTAGTAAAGCCACTGTGGAGTTTTTTCCCTTTTCAGATTGCTTCTCACTTTTTTACTATGAATACACACAGCTTCTTTTCCTTTTCCAGTACCAGTGCATATTTTTATTTCTCTTTTACTTTTTGCATGGTTTTAGTTTAGTTTTATTGAGTCAGGGTCTCAATCTATATTTTGGGCTGACTTTGAACTTCCTAGATAGACCAGTAGAACTTGTGGTCCTCTGGCCTCGCCCCCGGCGTGCTGGGATACAGCAGAGCCACCACACCCAGATGCTATGTTCTCTGTAATAGAATTCTGTAAAATTTATGGCTCAAATTTTATGAGGTTGCTGACTTTTTTGAAATTATAAAAGTAATTCGCATGCGGCATGGTAGTGAATGACTGTAATTCAGCACTTGGGAGTCAGAGGTCAGCTCTGTCTACATGGCACATTTCAGGTCAGCCTAGGCTATAAGGTAGAGACTCTTTCAAAACAAGAGCAGTAAAAGGATAAAAGAACTACATCAAACTCTCTAAAGAATAGTCTTTTTTAATTTTATTTTTTTAATTGACAATAGTTATTTTCATACAAAATATTCTGATCATGGGTTCCCCTCTTTGATCTCCTTCCAGATCCTCCCCACCTTCCCATACTTCCACCTCAACACCTTTCTTAAGAAAACAGACAAGAAAGTAGAAAAGACAAACAAGAATAAAACAAAATGAACAACCGATCAACCCCCCCCCAAAAGAAGCAAAGAACACACACTCTCTCTCTCTCTCTCTCTCTCACTCACTCACTCACTCACTCACTCACTCACATTCTTCATGAGCCAGGCATGGTAGTGCATGCTTATAATTGTAGCACTTGGGAGGTGGAGGCAGGAGGATCAGGAGTTCAAGGCCAGCCAGTGCTATATAACAAGACCCTGTGTCAAATCTTCACTCCCTCTATCACCAAAAATAATTCACTAGCTAAAGAAAACTTAGCATCACAGCTGTGGCGGTGCCCAGAGCCGGTCCCTGCTTTCCCTCCCTGTGCAGTTCTTAGACCTTCTCCTGAGTTTCCGTTGTTGTCGTTATAAGGAATAGATGAGTTTCGCTTAAATCAAGAAAAGCCTGATAAGAATGGAAGGCAGATAATATCTGATGACAAGAGTGAATTAACTATTTTATAATGTCCTTGATTCCCTGTTTCTTACTTTTTGTTTTTTTATTGTTCTGAGAGTCCAAACCAATGATCTGTGCATTTTGGACAAGCGTTCTATCATTGAGCTTCATCCTATTATTATTTTTAAATTTATTTTTATTTTATTTTATATTTATGGATGGTTTGTCTGCATTTATGTCTGTATCATATTTGTGCCTGATTCCCTGAGAAACTAGAAAAGGGTGTCTGGTCCCCAGGAGCAGGAGTTAGCGGCGATTGTGAACCTCCCTGTGGGTGCTGGAATTGAATCTGGGTCCTCTACATGAACAGCCAGTGCTCTTAAGTGCATAGCCATCTCTTCAGCCCCCTGCGCTCACCTTTGTTTCTACTTATGCTGTATTTACACTTATTACTCTTCTCTGTCATAGACTGATGATGTCCTTGCTAGTTGCTGTCAAGTTTTATTTATTGTAGCCTTAAGTTTTACAATACTTTGTATGTTTGTAGCCACTTACACGTTACTTAAGTGAGTCTACAGCAGAAAGTACCCTGAACTGGGGAGGGGGTGGGGGATGGGGTCGGAGGTTGTGACTTTTGTTTCTTATTCAGCTGTGTGTGTGCATGTGTGTGTGTGTGGTGGGGAGATGTTTTTCTTGAAAAAGGGTCTTACTAAGTGTAGTTTAGGCTGGCTTCAAACTCAAGATTCTCCTACCTCAGCTTTCTGCATGCTGGGCTTATAGGTCTTAACCACCTACACTTGGCTCGTGTGTGTGTGTGTGTGTGTGTGTGTGTGTGTGTGTGTGTGTGTGTTTTGAAACAGAGTTTCTCTGTGTATCCTTGACTGTCTTGGAACTTGCTTTGTAGATCAGGCTGGCGTGGAACTGGCCTCGAACTCATGGAGACTCAGGTGCCTCTGCCTCCTGAGTGCTGGGATTAAAGGTGTGCACCACCACACCCAGCCCCTTTGTTGTATTTTAACTGGGTGACTTGGGCCAAAGTATCTTTATTTTTCTGTGCTTCAGTGCAAATAGCTCATCTGTAACTTCACCTAGATCTTCTCTTAGGCTCTCTGTAAGTATGCTTAAGCATAAACTTGAAATGATTCCCTCTCTATTACTTGTGTTTCATATTTTCATGTTTGTAATTTGAAAAATGCAGACACATAACTACATAAAGAGTTTGGCTCCCTTGCTCATTGTTCAGTGTTTCTTCATTCCAGGGTCATTTTTAGATGTCTACTTGTACAGTTAGTTCACTGTTATGTAAACAGAAACTGAAAGCTTGTGAACGTGGCTGGTCAGGAAGACCACAGGATGATGGTTTCAGATTGGTGTATTTTAGAGACTCCTAAAACTTAAGGCGTACTTGAAATCCCTTTGCCAGAATCTCAAACCTATTCAGTTGTTTTGAGTTAAATTCAGTTTTGTTAATAGGAACTACATTTTCCTTAAAAATGATGCTTCCAGAGCACAGTGACAGATCACATACTTCAAAGCCAGCTTTAGCTAACAAGTGAGAACTAAAGCGTCAGGCTCAATGGTGAAGGATGGTAGTCACCACCCCCTCCGCCCCACCCACCCTTTCTGAACTAGCTTCTTGAATTATGTATTTAGAGGATTAAATTGGCAGGAAAATTTCGTGAGAGCAAATAATGTCATATCTGACAGGTACATGATTCAGGCCCATGTTTTAGAACAACAGAGGGGAAGAGAAAAGGTCCCGGCAACACTCAGCGCCTCAGAAGCTCCACTTGCCTTAGCTGCACATGTCTCTCTGTGTTCTTAGTCAGGGGCTGTGGGGGAGCCTGATTCCTCTGTTCCAACAGACTCCACAACAGTGAACAAGAACCATGGCCCCACGACAAAATAAGCTACTGAATTCTTTACAAGTCACTTGATTTTTATGTGTGTACCTTCTTCAACAAATGGACTTGATATTAACTGTCTCCTTAACTTCGAGTTCTAGGGTTGTCCTCTGTCCTCTTCGTTGTACTTACATGCTAATATTCTGCTTCCAGGCCAAATTCACTGTGAAGAAGTCAGAAGAGGAAGAAGATGCCTCTAAAGACACTTACATCATCGAGTGTGAAGGAATCGGGATGGCAAATCCACATCTCTAGGGGTTTACCTGAGCGATACCTCCATGTTGCGCTAACTGATCTTCTATATGCTGCAACACGGTGACTAAGAAGTAAGATACTGACTGAATTTGGAGGAGACGAAGCATAGTACTTTGAGATGCTGAGAATGCTTCATCATGTTAAGCTCACCTTCACTGTCTCCTGAGATATAGACAGTGAAAGACAAAACTTGATGAGTATGATAGTAAATTTCAATATTAAAGTATTGAAATCAGATGTGGTTTATACCTCAAATATGTGCTGCTTCTCCTTTTTTTTTTTTTTTTTTTAAA
>CABHPQ010158580.1:0-13772 GCA_902168405.1 Peromyscus aztecus
TACATGTGTTCAATGTATCTTGATCATATCCATCCCCATTCTCCCTCTCCCATTCCCCTGACATCCCTAACAGGCCTCCTCCCCACTTTCCTTCCTTCCTTCCTTCCTTCCTTCCTTCCTTCCTCCCTTCCTTCTTTCCTTCCTTCCTTCCCTCCCTCCTTCCTTCCCTCCCTCCTTCCCTCCTTCCCTCCCTCCTTCCTTCCCTCCCTCCTTCCCTCCTTCCCTCCTTCCCTCCTTCCCTCCTTCCCTCCTTCCCTCCTTCCCTCCTTCCCTCCCTTTCGTAACCCCATGGTTCCAACTAGTGCTGCCTACTGGAATGTTGACTGACATCATTGGTTTGATTTTGTGCAGGTCTTGTGTGAGTTTGTGAGTGAAACAGCCCTGTCATGTCCAAAAGCCAGCATTTCACAGCTCTCCTCCCTGTCCTCCGACTCACATTCTTTCTGTCCCCTTTTCAGAAATATTCCCTGAGTCTTTGGTGGTGGTGGTGGTGGTGGTGGTGGGCTTTGTTTTCTGTACTGCTTAATGCTGATTATGCCTGTTGTTTGTCTTCTCCTAATTGGAAAGTTTGCCCCAAGGTCCACAGAGCTTAGTCTCATTTGTTCACTGACATACTTGAGGAGCCCTGAACAGTGCCTGGTGCATAGTTGTTGCTCAGTGAAGATTTGTCAGGTGAGTTTGAAGATTTAGGGAGGGGTGGCAACAATGACTTTAATAAGAACTGGATAGCTTCAGTCAGCTACTCACCTGGTGACATCTGATCTGGATCTTGCAAAACCTGTGGAAGCTGAGGGAGGTGTGAGGGAAAAGATCAACCCTAACAGAAATGTGGTACTGAGTGCTTTCCCCTTGGTCTTGTAGGAGAGGCAGACCTCTGGAGTTGGACTTTCCTTTGTGGGACTACCAGCTCCCCAGTAATGACATTGAGACTTATTATTAATTGTGAAAGCTTGGCCTTTAGCTTAGGCTTGTTCCCAACTAGTTCTTATAACTTAAACTATAACTTACAACTGTTTCTATAATCTCATCCACCACATGGCTTTTTACCTCTCTTTCATTCTCTATATCTGACTTCCTCAGTGTCTCACTGGCATCTCTCTTGCACCTAGATTCTAACCCTGAGTTCCTCTCTCTGTCCAGAAGTCCTGCCTATTCTCTCCTGACTAGCTGTTGGCCATTCAGCTCTTTATTAAACCAATCAGAAGGCACCTTGACAAAGACACATCTTCACAGTGTACCAAAAGATTATCCCACAACATTTTCCCCTTTTTGTCTAAATAAAAAGAAAAGATTTTTAGCTTTAAAACAGTAAAACTATATACCATAAGAAAAATTATCGAGTAAGAATTACATTCACAGACAGGTAGTGGTGGTGATACCCACCTTTAATCCCAGTACTTGGGAGGCAGAGGCAGGTGGATCTCTGTGAGTTCAAGGCCAGCCTGATCCACAGAGTGAGTTCTAGGACAGTCAGGGATGTTACACAGAGAAACCCTATCTCAAAAAACCAAATTAAAACAAAACAAAACAAAATTACATCACAATGTCCAGTCCCTTTATATTTGGCAAATTCAGAGAAATTACTTTATTATCTATCCTATCTTGGTGAGTCCAGAATTTTTTGGTTTTTGTTTTTTGTTTTGTTTTGTTTTGTTTGTGGTTTTTTTTTTGTTTGTTTTTTGAGATAGGGTTTCTCTGTGTAGCTTTGGAGCCTTTCCTGGAACTCACTCTGTAGCCCAGGCTGGCCTTGAACTCATAGAGATCTGCCTGCCTCTGCCTCCCAAGTACTGGGGAATCCAGTTTTATACCTAAACCAATTTTTATTATAACTTGTGTTACCATGCTAAAAATATCTTCTTACACCTTAAAACATTTTCTTGGCTAGGTGGTGGTGGCACACGTCTCTGATCCCACCACTGGGGAGGCAGAGCCAAGAGGATCTCTGAGTTCGAGGCCAGCTTGGTCTACAGAGTGAGATCCAGGACAGGTACCAAAACTACATGGAGAAACCCTGTCTTGAAAAACCAAAAATAGGGGCTGGAGAGATGGCTCAGAGGTTAAGAGCACTGCTTGTTCTTCCAAAGGTCCTGAGTTCAATTCCCACCACATGGTGGCTCACAACCATCTGTAATGAGATCTGGTGCCCTCTTCTGATGTGCAGGCATACATGCAGACAGAACACTGTATAAATAATAAATAAATAAATAAATCTTAAAAAAAAAGAAAAACCAAAAATAAACAAACAAACAAAACATTTTCTTAAACAACTTAAGCTTTTATGTCTCTCAACCTTATAAACTTTATATCTCTTTTATAAGTTTTTTTTTTAATTTGGTAACAAGGAAAACTGTAACTATAACTATCTCATCTTTAACCCCATCAAAGATCCCAGAAGGATACACTATTACCTGAGTAAACAGGAAATGCAGAGCAAGCAACTTCCAAAACTATAGAAACAGCAGAAACTTCTGGCTGCCTGGACAGTCACCCAAGTTTCCTCTGCAACATTGGAGCATCCATCTTTGGCCCTATAGGCCTAAAATATCTGACAGACTTTTGTGAAGCAGGAATTTTGAAGGGTTGTCCTACCTTATCTTGGCAAAGTTTGGCAGTTGGCTTCTTTTGTGTCCTGCTTGTCCAATTTCGACCACATACTGTCAGCAGTTGAGGCAAGGGCAATTTCTTGCCCACTGGCTAACTTTGCCACAATGAAAGTAAATTCCATATGAAGGTTCTTCAATGTTCATCATCTTTTGAAGTGAATTGGTGCTGCCAGGAGCAGACATGTCTCACTATCATGAAAAGCCTTATGTTATTAAAACATCTTAACTGCCATATTCTGTAGGTCTCTGAAGTGTTTGAAGACTATCTAAAATATATTCTGACATTGAAAACATACCTAACATGGCCACAAATTTGATTGTTATAGATGACTAACTGCTATTTTGTTTTGTTTTGTTTTTCAATTCAGGGTTTCTCAGTGTAACAGCCCTGACTGTTCTAGAACTCACTCTGTAGATCAGGCTGGCCTTGAGCTCATAGATATTTGCCTGCCTCTCCCTCCCTCATGCTGGGATTAAAAGGGTGTACCACCACTGCCTGGCTAACCTGCATTTCTTAATTATCTTAAATAGCTTGTAATAATAATTTTCAAGGACTATAAATTTACATTACATTTTTTTTGGTTTTTTTGAGACAGGGTTTCTCTGTGTAGCTTTGTGCCTTTCCTGGAGCTTACTTGGTAGCCCAGGCTGGCCTCGAACTCACAGAGATCCGCCTGCCTCTGCCTCCCGAGTGCTGAGATTAAAGGTGTGGGCCACCACCTCCCAGCACCACATCTTTACATAATTAAATAAATGCAGCATAAACAAATGTAACACATCTTTGCCTAGTTAATATTCCACAACACTCACTTGTTTAGTTTCCTCCCTTACCATGACCAGTAACAACTTGTAACCAACCCCCTCTAAACAATGATAACAGCCATAACAACCAAAAACCACCCACCCCACCTATTGGGAATGGGTGTTGTGTTCTTAAAATTACCTCCTGTTGTCTGGGGGTGATGACATCTTTAGGGCACCCTGATAAAATTGAGATAATGGTCAAGTCCTGGGAGAGCTAGCTGTATCATTTGTTGTCCATCTCTGTGATACAAAAGTGCAGGGTCAGCCGGGCGGTGGTGGCACATGCCTTTAATTCCAGCACTGGGGAGGCAGAGCCAGGTGGATCTCTGTGAATTTGAGGCCAGCCTGGTCTACAGAGCGAGTTCCAGGAAAGGCGCAAAGCTCCACAGAGAAACCCTGTCTCGAAAAACAAAAAACAAAAAACAAACAAACAAAAAAAAGTGCAGGGCTTATCTGAAGTCAGGACTAAAGTAGTCTGTGAGGCTGGACCCTTTCAGGTAGCCACTTTGAAGCTGTTCTGGATACAGATTTTTGAGGAAACTGTAACAAAGGCATTCTGCAGGCTGGATCACCTGGGCTACTTGTCTTCATTGATGTCTGGTCTTTTTTTTTTTTTTTTTTTTCCTGAAAACACACAAACATTTAAAAGTAACATATATCTACATGTTAGGTTTCTATTGCCTCAACAAAACACATGACCAAAAAGCAAATTGGAGAGGAAAGGATTTATTTGGCTTACACATCAGCATTGCTGTTTATCACTAAAGGAAGTCAGAACAGGAACTCAAACAGGGCAGGATCCCAGAGGCAGGAGCTGATGCAGAGGCCATGGAAGGGAGCTGCTTACTGACTTGCTTCCCCTGACCCACTCAGCCCACCATCTTATAGAACCTAGGACCAACAGCCCAGGGATGGCACCACCCACCATAGGCTGGGCCCTCTCCCATTGATCACTAACTGAGAAAATGCCTTACAGCTGGATCTCATGGAGGCATTTCCTCACCTATGGCTTCTTCCTCTGATGACTTTGGCTTGTGTCAAGTTGACACACAAAACAAGCCAGTACAACTGACCCCTTGTCAATTTGACACACAAGCACATCACTATTAAGACATAACCCTTCCTTTCTTATTCATCCCCAAGATCTCATTAAGAACATAACTTTAAAAGTCCCACAGCCTTTACAAATTCAAACACATTAAAATTTAGTTCCTTTAAAATAACTAATCCTGTAAACAGAGGCAGAGTTTTCTGTCCTGACCGCCTGTTCCCAAATACCTGGCACTCTCTTCCACAAATTACCACACAGAGATTTCTATTAATTATAAATGCTTAGCCGATAACTCAGGCTTATTGCTAACTGCTCTTATATTTAAATTAACCCATTTCTATTAATCTGTGTATTACCACGTGGCCGTGGCTTTACCAGTCCTCTGGCATCTTGCTTCTTGGGTGGGTGGCTCAAGTCTCCTTCGACTCCTCTTCTCTTCATCCATGTCCTCAGTTTGATTGTTCCGTCTAACCTTATCCTGCCTTGCCATAGGCCAAACAGTTTTATTATTAACTAATGAGAGCAACACACATCCACTGTGTACAGAAGGAATACCTCACAGCGAATCTCTTTCAAAAACCAAAATCTTTTAAAATTTAAAGTCTCTCAACTGTGGGCTCCAGTACAATATATTCTTACTTCTAGAGGGAAAAATAAGGGCACAGTCACAGTCAAATTAAAACCAAATTCAACTGTCCAATGTCTGGGATCCATCCATGATCTTCTGGACTCCTGCAAAGGTCTTGGATCACTTCTCCAGCTCTGCCCTCTGCAGAACACACAACTTGTCTTCTAGGCTCAGGCTGGCTCTATTCCACGCTCCACCACCGCTGCTGCTGCTGTCCTTGGTGGTCATCCCATGGTACTGGCGTCTCCAAATGCTGGGGTCCCTTGCTGCAACTGGGCCGCACTTTCATCAATAGCCTCTCATAGGCTCTCCTCATGGTGCCAAGCCTCAACTTCTTTTCATGACCCCTTCGGTCCTGGGCCTTCAACTGCCACTGAGGCTGCACCTTCACCAATGGCCTTTCCTGGCCTCTCACAGTGCCAAACTTCAGCTGCTCTCCATGACCCCTTCATGCCTTCAAAACCAGTACCATCTGGGTGACTCTTATACATTACCAAGTCCAGCTGCCAGCACAATGAACAACCTTGGCCACCTCCGGAACACAGCTTCTCTGTGCTCTCAGGAAACACTTCTCAGAAGATTCCACCTCAGTGCTGCTGGTCTCTTCTTAATCACCTCTAATTTCTTAGCGCTAACCAACCAACATCGAGTACCCAAGCAAAGCAAAATTTTCCTTTAATGCTGTGTGATAATGCTCTTGTACACTGTAAAGATTTGTCACTCCTATTGGTTTAATAAAATGCTGATTGGCCTGTAGCCAGGCAGGAAGTGTAGGTGGGTGACCAGACTAGGAGTAGGCTGGGAAGAGGAAAGGAGAGATGGAGTCACTAGCCAGATGCAGAGGAAGTAAGATGAGAATGTTGACCTGAAAAAGATACCAAGCCATGTGACTAAACATAGACAAGAATTATGGGTTAATTTAAGTGTAAGAGCTAGTTATAAACCTGAGCAATATGCCAAACAGTTCATAATTAATATAAGCCTCTGTGTGTTTATTTGGGATTAAACGGCTGCAGGACTAGGTGGGACAGAAACTTCCATCTACACTTTAAGAGTTCTGGTATCTTGTTAATCATAGCTGATTCTTCAGCCCCAGCTAACCAGAACCACAGCATCTTAATTCAAAATAACAAAAGCCCTGATAGAGTCTTTAAATTTCCCTCGGAAACTTTCCAAACCAGGCCTCCATCCTCTGCACTTCTCTCAATATTCTTATCTTCCAAGTCCCCAGAGCATTGATGTCTCAACACTCGATGGTTTTTCTAGCCCAAAATTCCAAAGTCCTTCCTCAATCCTCCCCAATACTTGGTCAGGTCTGTCACAACAATATCTTGCTAATGGTACCAATTTGTCTTAGTCAGGGTTTCTTTTGCTATGACGAAACACCATGACCAAAAAGCAAGTTGAGGAAGAAAGGGTTTATTTGGCTTACTCTTCATCGTTGCTCTTCATTACTGATGGAAGTCAGGACAGGAACTGTAGAGGACCAACCCCCACACTTATTTACCCCAGGAACTCTTGAGGGATGAGGGATAAGAGGCTTAGTTCGAAATAGAGAGAGAGAAAAAACAGAGAGAAAACATAGGATAGACTCGGGTGGGTCTGGATCCTTATCCACCGGCCCAGAACTTTATTCCAAAGGTCTATTTATAACAATGCCAAGGGGTGGAGCAAAAGACTTCTCCTTGCTAGTTACAAGTCACCTGGTACCCAGGCCCGTGGTCCAGTCAACTTCTTATGCCGTCCTGCTGGGTACAGCCACTAGGAAACCCAGTAGGCTCCAACAAGGAACCCAAACAGAGCAGGATCTTGGAGGCAGGAGCTGATGCAGGGTATGGAGGGGAGCTGCTTATTGGCTTGCTTCCCATGGCTCACTCAGCCTACCTTCTTATAGAACCCAGGACCAGCAGCCCAGGGATGGCACTCCTCACCATGGGCTGATTCCTCCTCCATTGATCACTAATTGAGAAAATGCCTTACAGCTGGATCTCATGGAGGCATTTCCTCAACTGAGGCTCCTTTCTCTTTGATGACTCTAGTTTGTGTCAAATTGACACACAAAACCAGCCGGTACACTGCATTAACACAAGCATGAAATGTACAGTGTGTACAAATCAGCTAACGATGATTCTCTGCTCTGTTTGAGCAGGTAAAAGCATCTGTCAACTTTCTAAGTTCATTTGGACTGCATAACCAAACCGTAATATAAATCTCCATCCATGTCATATGAAAGGATGGCATGTAATAATAGGTCGTGAGGACTCTGTACCATTAAGATTCTTTTTTTCTTTTCTATTTTTTTTTTTGGAGGCGGTGCCAGTGGCGGGGGGGGGGGGGGGGGAGGGGGGGGGGGGGGGGGGGGGGGGGGGCAGCATTTTGAGATGGGGCTTCTCTGTGTAGATTGGAGCCTGTTCTGGAACTCACTTTGTAGACCAGGCTGGCCTTGAACTCACAGAGGTTCACCTGCCAAGTGCTGGGATTAAAGGCATATGCCACCATTGCCCGGCCCAACAAGATTTATCATGTCTCGTCCAGTCTCAGAGCTGTTCCCATAGTAGAGGGATCAGCATATATGTCACCTGCCCTATAGCCTTTCTTGGTTTCTTTCTTCATGTCTGAAGCCAAGATTTTCAGGTGGTCTCCTCCCCCCAACCCCTGATTAAATTTGGTTTTTATTGATTTTGAAGGAATCCATAGCTTTTTGTTTCCCATGGAAATGAAGGCATAACCTCTCTCCCATCGCAACACATTTTCTGACTTCCATTTTAAAGTTAAGAAATCCTTAAAATATATAGGCTGGTTTAATTTTGCAGTTTTTATTTTATTATAATCCATTGTCTCTGTAGCATTTGTCCTTTGCTCATCAGCATTTTAAAAATTCAAAGTCAACAAAGCACTGTTGTTACCCTATTTATTTCCCATCCTTATGTTGCTTATTCTTTTTATATTACTTTACTCTTTTTTAAAAAGATTTTTATTATTTTTAAACTTTTTTTATGACTGTCTATCTATATCCATTTTCTTTTTCTTCAGCATCTAAGCATACCTTTAAGCATACTGTAACTATTTAGAGGTTTTTTTCAGCCTAGACCTGGCTCTCTGTGAGCCTGCAGCTTCCTCTGACCATGTGAGTCAAATCTTAAACTGGCTTAGCACATGGTGCTGGAGGCTGGCTCTGCCCCCTTTGGGTCCACAGGCAGCTGTGAGAGCTGAGATTAAATGTCCCAGCTGCGCCTAACCATCTCAGCCTCGCCCAACCATCCCAGCTCTAGAAAGTTGTTGTGTACAGATGCTGCAGGCATTTTTACCTAGTGTGGCTGCTCAAGTGTTCTGCCCTTGAGCACTGCAGAGCCTTTTAAAGGAGCCATGCCTCTGTACACTGCTAGCATCAAGCCTACTCACGAGACTGTGGCTACCAGGAAGCCACATCTGACTCCATGTTCAGAACTTTTTTTTTTCAGCCTTTTCAGGCCCTGTGTGGATATATGTGGCCCCATGTTGGGTGCCAAATGTAGTTGGACTTTGCTTTGTGGGACCACCAGCTCCCCAGTAATGACACTGAGACTTATTATTAATTATGAAAGCTTGGCCATTTTAGCTTAGGCTTGTTCCCAACATAAATTAACCAGTTTTTTAATTAATCTACATTATACCATGTGGCTTTTTACCTCTCTTTCATTCTGTATGTCCAACTACTTCAGGGTCTTATTGGCATCTCTCTTGTGCCTAGATTCTAACCCTCTGAATTCTTCTCCATGCCTGGGAGTCCTGCATATTCTCTCTTGCCTAGTTATTGGCCATTCAGCTCTTTATTAAACTAATCAGAAGGTGCTTGATAAAGACACCTCTTCACAGTGTACAAAAAGATTATCCCACAACAGACCTCTCTACCAGGGATACTTATTAAGAGTGGGTATTATTCAGACAATTTGAGGCCAGATTAAGCCAACTCTGGCATGCAGGACAAAAGTTTCTCTCACAACCAGGACCACCTACATAATCTGTGGGGGCACAGTGTAGAATGAAAATGAGTGGTTTGGTACTGGGGAGATGATAACTTAGTCAAATGTTTGCCATGCAAGCATGAGGACCTCAGTTGAGATCCCCAGTTGGTGTGGTAGCACATCTGTAACCTTAGCACCAGGATGTTGTGTCAGACAGGTCCCTAGAACTGTTGGTCAGCCAACCTAGCAGATTTGAACCCCGGTTCCAATTAACGAGGTAGAGGCAGGAGGATATCTGTGAGTTCAAGGCCACCCTGGTCTATATAATGAGTTCTAGGACAGCCAGAACTACACAGAGAGACTCTCTCAAAGCAAGAACACAAACAAACAAGCAAACAAACAGAACAACAGCAAGGGACTGGAGAGACTGCTCAGTAGTTAAGAGCACTGGCTGCTTTTTGCAGAGGAACTGAATTCAGTTCCCAGCATCTACACAGTGATTCATAACCCATCTATAACATGACATCTATAGCATCAGTTCCAGGAGATCTGACACCCTCTTCTGATCTCTGAGGGTACCAAGCATGCGCATAGTGGACAGATATACATGTAGACATGCAGGCAAAATACTCATATACAAATCTTTTTTTTCAAAAAAGAAAGGAAGAAAAACTGATATGGTTAGTCTGGACATAGCCTTCAATCCAAGCATCCAAGTACTTATAAAGCAGGCAACTTGTTGTAAGTTCGAGGCCAGCCTGTGGACTATATAGTGAGTTCCAGGACAGCCAGGGCTGCATAGTAAGATGCTGTCTCAAAAACAAAAACAACAACAGCAACAAAATGAAGTTGGAAAACTGATGAGATGGTTTAGCAGATAAGACACTTGTCTTCGGGCCAGAAGACTTGAGTTCCCACTCCAGTGGAAGGGAGAACCACTCCCACAAGCTGTCCTCTGACCTCCACGTGCACTGCATGGGATATGCACCTGCACATGGACACACACAAATCAATAATTATAAACAACAACAAAAACCAAGATGGAGAGGGACTGGGAGAAGACATTGATTTGTCTCTGGTGTGTGTTCAAGTGCACTCTCACGCACATGAGCATAACCATACAAATGCATACATATACTACACACACAAACAAAACAAAAACAAGCAGGAGCCTTCTTAGCTTAAATTTTTTTTTTTGTAAGAATGACAACTTTGCCAGGCAGTGGTGGCACACACCTTTAGTCGCAGCACTAAGGAAGCAGAAGCAGGCAGAGCTCTGTGAGTTCGAGGCCAGTGTGATCTACAGAGTGAGTTCCAGGACAGCCAGGACTACACAGAAACCCTGTCTTGAAAAAACAAAGCAAAAAACAAACAAACAATAACAGCTTTACATTAAATCAAGCCCAAAACTCTTCTGAGTACAGGGCTGTGTGTGACCACATAGGTCATTGACTCACAAAGTGACCCTGACTTAAGCCCTCTGGGGAGTTGAGGACAGTGTTCTAGATGAATACAGATGTCTCTGGAATTGGACTTGAAGGTTATTCTGGCTTCTCCAGAGGCTGGGTGGACTGGTTTAGCAGCCTTGTGAGAGGAGGAGAGGAAGGGAATTGATCAAGGGGAAGGTCAGGGTTTGAGTAGAATCTTGAGGAGGCAGAGTCTATTTAAGGTCAGTAGGAGCCCCCTGAATGTGTCTGCCTTTACCCTTCAATGTTTCCTTTTTCCTCCCTGCTCTTCAGACCTTGGTCCTAAAAAGTGACATCTGGCACAGGATCGACAGTGTAGCTCCCTTTGACCACCAGAGGGCAGATCATTCTCATGTTTAAATTTGGGGTGGGGGCGTGGCATGGACACCATCCCTTTTCCCACAACTCTACAGCTCTGCTTTCTCCAGCTTCTTCCCCAGGGTTGGTGCTTGTGTGGAGCCGGAGTGGAGCGTGAGGGAGCTTCCTGTAGTCCCATGGATTGATTAGTCCTGCGGACCTGTTGCCTTAGGAAATCCTTTCTTACCCGCTCTGCATCTGTCCAGCTCTCCCCGTAATTGAGCAGATCATGGGTGCCAGTCAGCTCTCAGCGGTTCAATTAGTACTTTCCCTATAACCCCAGAAGCTTCTTTACATTTGGGGACCCAGGCTCCATCCCTCCTGTTGCGCTTAGGGGGAGGGTAGTGGGCAAGTTCTAACTTCTGTGGAACCAGGGGCAGGAGTAGCTTGAAGCAGAAGTCAGCCTAGGCTATTGCCTCTGCTTGGTGGGATTCCGACAGTGCATTGTCATCTACAAAGTCCATGCTTGAAAACTGTAATCAAGTTATAGATAAAAATAACACATACAAAAGTCTCATCATGTTTTAAGTAAGTCTGTGCCTCCAGGGTTGGGCACAAATTGGACAGATCAGGAAGACTCCAGAGGAAAGTGAAGGTAGACTCAGGTTGCTACATGGACTTCCTGTAAAGAGTCAGGACTGTCCCAAAGCTGAAAAAGACTTCAGAGCTGTTGAATTCAGTAAATCCATTTATCAATAGGGAAACTGAGGCCCAGGAAAGGAAAGGAACGTCATCAAGGGGTCTGGCCCACTTGTGCTATTCTGAGGTTTTGTTGTCCCTGACTCCCTGCCAAGACATTATGTAGTCCTGGCTATCCTGTGTAGACCAGGCTAACCTTGATCCTCTTGCCTCTGCCTCCCAAGTGCTGGGTTTAAAGGTATGCACCACACATGCCCTGCTGAGGAATGTGTTTATTTGTTTATTCATTCATTCATTCATTTATTTATTTATAATATTTGGGTACCAGTTGTACCTGCTTGTCTGTATCTATACTACACACATGCAGTGCCTGTGGAGGCCAGAAGAGGGTTGTGAGCCACCATGGGATCAAACCCATGTCCCCTGAAAGAGCAGCAAGTGCTTTTCACTGCAGAGCCACCTAGCCAGCCACTTGTTTTGGTGTTTTGTTTTGTTTTTTCGAGACAGGGTTTCTCTGTGTGGCCCTGGCTGTCCTGGAACTTACTCTGTAGACCAGGTTGGCCTCAAACTCAGAGATCCTCATGCCTCTGCCTCTGGAGTGCTGGGATTAAAGGCGTGTGCCACCGTTGCCTGGCTTGTTTTGTTTTTGAGACAGGAGTTTACTGTGTAGCCCTGCCTGTCCCGGAACTCGTTATGCAAACCAGGCTGGCCTCGAACCATCTATTCTGCCTTTGTTTTTTAGTGTCAGGATTACAGGGCAGACCACCATATTCAGCTTGAGGAATCCTTTTGTTTTGGTTGTCTGTCTTTTCTTTTTGATGCTAGGGAATGACCCCAGGGCCTCCTGCATGCTATGGGTATTAAATAGCACTCTCCCACTATCCTACAACCTCAGGAATCCTTATTTTCACGAACGCCTATTCTTTTACCATGAGTTCCTTTGTCTTAGAAGGGAGATTTGAAATAATTAAAATGGTCTCTCCTGACTTGCCTTGTAGAATATATAAAAAGGTAATTTAAGATCAGGGGTGTTAGTATACACCTGTAATCAAAGTACTTAGAGGATGGAGACAGGAGGCTTAGGAGTTCAAAGCACCCTTGGTTGCATATCAAAGCCAGCCTGGGCTGCATGATACCCTGTTTAAAAAAACAAAAACAACAATAAAACATGGTTGGCATGGTGGTGTACACCTTGAATCCCAGCACTTGGGAAGCAGAAGCAGATAGAAGATAGATCTCTATGAGTTCTTGGCCAGCCTGGTCTACATAGTGAAACCATGTCACAAAATCAAAACCAACAGTAAAAATAAATGTTATGTGATTTTAAAAATATTTATTTGTATGTTTATATGTGTGCTTTTATGGGTTTATGTGCACCACTTGCATTCAGGTGCTGGTAGAGGCCAGAGGGCATCAGATCCTCTGGAACTGAAGTTACAGGAGGGTTCTGAGACCTGATCCAGGTCCTCTGGGAAAAGATTAAGTGCTCTTAATTGATGAACCATGTCTCCAGCCTGTTATGTTTTCTTTTTCTTTCTTCCTTCCTTCCTTTTTTTCAATTTTTAAAAACCTTTTGTGTGTATGGGTGTTTTGCCTATATGTAGGTCTGTGCAATTGTATGTCCAGTGGAGGCCAGAAGGTATCATACCACCTGGAACTGGAGTTACGAACAGTTGTTAGCCACCATATGGGTGCTGGGAACATGAATATTGGTCCTCTGGAAGAGCAACCAGTGCTCCCTCTTGACTTCTGAACCATCTCTCCAACTCATACATATCTATCTTAATTACATTTTTATTTAGTTTATTAGGGTATCATGCCCATGGAAGCCAGAGGACAATGTTTTAGACTTGGTTCTCTCACTGTGTGGGTCCCCAGGAACAAACTCAGGTCCATTAAGCCATTTTGCCGGCCTCTGTTATGTGATCCCACACCCCAAGATCACACAAGCATTTTCTCAGGACAGAGCTGTATCCTAAAGGTGCATGTCTGTGTGCCTGTCCACTGTCAAGTTTGATGGACCCTGACCTGGTGCCCCCCAGGTCTTTTGGAGCAATAAGGGGACTGAATTTGAGGATGTCGGATGTATATCTAGAAGCCAAGACAGTCGAAAGATGGCAGGTGTGCAAAGCAGGAGACAGGTAATAGGGTGACAACACATTTGGCAGTTGACACATGTTGATAGAAAGGAATGATAAGGTGGGTTTTATGAGCTAAGAGACAAACACGCAGATGGGAAGTTGCGTTAGGATCAAAAGACACCAATCACAGGAACAGCTA
>CABHPQ010158581.1:2299-21007 GCA_902168405.1 Peromyscus aztecus
TTGAGATGGGGGTCCCCTGGGCCATGCTGGCCTCCATGGCTCAGGTGACAAGTTCACTCTTCGACTCTGGCCCTGGGGCCATGAGTGAGTAGTACCCAGAGGGGAACCTCCAGTTCTCCAGTAAAACCAGAGAGATGGGAGGAGGGTTCACAGAGGCAGGAACTGGGAGTTGAGGGGAGAACCCAGGCCTCCTCCAGGGCCCCCTGGGTTTCACGCAATTTTTACCACACCCAAGATAGGAAGTCTGCATTGTGACCTAACCAATGATAGGTTTGTGTGCAACCAGAAGTTGAAGCTTTTGCCAAAGTGTACACATAGTGCTGCTTCACAAGCTCACTCTGTTTAAAGTGCTGCCCCTGACCTTGACATTGAAAATGGGGACATGGGGGGCTGGAGAGATGTCTCAAGTAGTGTTTACTGCTCTTCCAAACTGCTCAAGTTCCCGGCACTCACGCTTGACAGCTCATGGCTGCCTGTAACCCCAGCTCTAAGGGGAGCTGACTTGTCTGGCCTCTACAGGCATGCACACTGAAATGCACATCCTGCTTGCAGACAGATACATAATCAAAATAATAAAGGTAATTTTTTTTTTTTAAACGAGAAAGTGGCCGGGTATAGTGGCTCATATCTGTCATTCCAGCTACTCAGGAGGCTGAGGCAAGAAAATCAAAAGTTCAGGACCTGCCTGGGTTACAGAGTTCAAAGTTCAAACCCAGCGCAGATAACTTAGTAAAGACCATGTTACAAAAGAAAAAGAGGGCTAGTTGTAGCTCAGTGGTCAGGCACTTACTTAGCAAGCGTGAGGCCCAGGGTTCCGGGAGAAAACCCTGGAAGGACTCAGGCAGAGCTTGGAACACAAGCTGGAAGGGTCCATGCTGATGGGGCCAAGTGACAAGACAGGTCTAAATTTCCAGGAGAAGTTAGGCAGCATCTGGGATAGGCCTGTGGCTTCTGCCATAGCCCTGATGAGGACTGAGCCCAGCTGGCAGCTAGGTTCCATCTCTCCTCCCTGACTGACTTCAGGATTTCCCCCAGCACCGTGCCCAGGCCTGGAGTTGAAAAGGTTTGGATTGATATAAACAGACCCCATTGGAGACGAACACAACCCACCCAGCTGGCCTGTTTATAGGAATGCTTGCCGTTCTGTGGTATGCAAAACTGCAAGAAAGTGGAAATGGAAGCTGGATCAGGTCCAGCCTAGGAAAATAGAGCCAGCGATGAGGGACTGGGAAAAAAGCTGGGGTGGGAAGTCACATCTACATCTAGTTTGAACTCCCGTGGTACATTCTATGGTACAGCTATGGCACACAGCCCTGGAGGCTGTCCAGGGTCAAGGCATGTCGAGTAAGGGCTGCCTCCCAGCTCACAAGTGGCCCCATTCTTGCCATGTTCTCACCTGGAAGAAGCAGGAACTCCCCGATCCTATCCAGAGGGCCTTACTCGCATATCCCAATCACCTTCCAAAAGTCTAGCCCATCATCTAGGTGGTCTGGTGTTCGACTGAGGAGTTGTTGGGGACACTCAAGCTTTAGCCTCTGACTTGCTGTGACCCCTTGTGACCACAGGTGGAAGGAAGAGGAGGGGGCAGTGGCTTCAAGGGGGGAAAGCTCAATCTTCAGTGCCAGCTTGGTGGGTGTGTCCTGTTGAGGGAGCCTGGATGTGCCCACCAAGCAGGGAACACGCTGTCTGCTCTGCAGAGGTGAGCAGGGCTGGCACTGAAAATAAGGAGAAACCTTGACTCTGACATTTGGTGAATTTGGGGGAGGAGTAGCCTTGGTCACTAGAGGGGGTACTGCCGAATCAGGAGGATACCTGCCAGTGGGGAGCACTGTATCCTGCCATCATCTGGACAGATTTCATTTGGCCCAATGGGAAAGCGGTTGGCAGAGGAGGTCAGGAGGGGAAAGGCAGACTACTGTGTCTGGGCCCCTACCTGTAGGGCCCGATGCCGATTGGGATTCTCATGGCACCGCCTGGTCTCCGTCCCACCAGGGGAGACTGGAGAAGTCACTGGAGCACCTGCGGAAACAAATGGAGGATGCGACGCTGTTCCAAGCCCAGGCTGAGGAGACCTGTGCCTTGTGGCAGGCAGGTGCCGGGTCTGGGGTGAAGGCGGGAGCCATCGAGTCAGCAGCTGGATGCCAGATTAGCCTGAAACAGCCTGTGGTCAGCCCAGAATGTATGCGTGTGTGTAATAGAGGATGCCAAAGTTGGATTCTATCCTGCCCTGCGCTAAGTACCTGGGGTCCAGGCGTGCTTGAGTTCAGGGCCATAGAGGGAGCAGACATGAGGGGTCCCAAGGATGGATTTGGATGGATGTCAGGAGCAGGCCCAGGTTATGGGGAGGTCTCCAGTAGTGGATCTAGGGGTAAGGGAGGTATTTGGCATTGGGGTAGATTTGGTCTGTTTATCTTTGCAGTGGCAGATTTGTCTGGCTGACATCTGGGGATGGGCTTGGGGGCCCGTGTGGCAGATGTTGGGTGTGGCTGGTCCCAGGAATGGATCTTGAGTCTGGGTAGCCCCAGGTGGTAGATGGGGTCTGATGGCTCAAGGGGCGGGTTTGGGTTGCGACTAGCCCGGAGTTGTCAGCTACATACGTGGGTGACAGATTGGATGTGTCGTCAGCTCTTGAAGTCTCGGCGGCCCCTGGTAGTATATTCTGTGTCTGATCAGCCTAGGGTGGTAGATTTGGGGTGTGGGCATCCCCAAATGGTCAGTGCTGGTCTAGCATCAGGTTTTGCCCTCAGCTGTCTTTCTTATGCCCTACAGAAGATGGTGGAGAGCCAGCGGCAGAATGTGCTGGGTGAGTTTGAGAGGCTGCGCCGCCTGCTGGCAGAGGAGGAGCAACAGCTGCTGCAGAAGCTGGAGGAAGAGGAGCTGGAGGTGCTGCCCCGGCTGCGCGAAGGCGCCACGAGACTCGGCCAGCAAAGCGCGCAGCTGGGAGCCCTCATCTCAGAGCTTGAGAACCGCTGCCAGCTGCCAGCGCTGGGGTTGTTGCAGGTGAGTGGGCCGGGTGGAGTGTCCTGGGGGTCCACCGTACTCCCCAGGGGAACATCAGGTGTGCACCCCTCACCCCACTGCCCAGCACCCTGCTTCCTCCCCAGACGCACAGGGTCTGCATCTTCCTATTGCGGGGTTGCCACAGGGCATGCAGTACAGCCCCAAGTCCCAGCCACTTGCATGCCTTCTGCATCCACCACATGCAGGCCATGCTGCTACCTGATGTGCTCCGTGGGGGTGGGGGTGGGGGTGGGAACCTGGCAAAGGATTCAGAATAAGAAAGTGTTGGCAGAGCTTGTCCATAACAGACTCAAGTCTGCAGAGAGCCTGGCCTGCCCATCTCTCCTGTAAATACCACAGCAGCTAAGATGGGTGTCCCAGTATTCTGCCACCCCGCACTCAGTGTGAATAAAAGAAAGTGAAGTAGTCTTTTGGTGGAGATGGATGCCCGACCCCACCCCAGGCTCCCAGTGGGGGTGCCAGTTCCTTGAATGAAAGGGCACAGTGTTTATGCATCAGCTCAACTTCCTCTGCCTGCCTTCAGTCACTACTGACTGACCTGAGGTTCTGAAGATTCTGAACATCTGTTAAACAGCTGCTGCTCTATATTTAAGGGATCCTGAGAAGGGCAAACGTCATGTGTTCAGTCCAGATGTGGTTTTACTTCCAATCCACAGTTGGTTGAGTATACAGGTGCAAAATGAGGGCATACAGTGAGACAGGCCTCCGGAGAAGTCCCTGCATTCAACGTCTCATTTTCTCAGGCTGGCTGGCCACAGTTGCTGTTCTCTATGGACACAGCAGAGTGGATCAGCCTGTGTGCTTTGCGGGGCGGGATGCTTTCTTCCCTCACTGATTACTCATTCTTGTTCCTGGACCCCTGAGAGCGCTCAGTAGGACTCCCACCCCAACCCTTTCAGCTTGTGATCTCTACTCCCTACTCCCTACTCACCGCTGGATGTCCAGTTATGATGGCTGTACCATCATTTTCTGTTATAGCAATGTGAGACTGGGGAGTTGGTCAGCAACAGCTTCTGAGAGGGGCTCTGGGAACCCTCAGGACAATTACTCCTGAAAAGTCCTCATAAGACCTCATGGTAGGGATTAAATGTTGATGTGTGTCTTGATGGAGACATTTCAGCTGGGCGGGACTAGCAGAGAGAATAAAAAGAACAGGAAGGCAGAAGGAGTCACTGCCTGCCAGCCGCCACCAGGACAAGCAGCTTGTAAAGATGCCGGTAAGCCACGAGCCATGTGGCAAGGTCTAGATTTATAGAAATGGATTGATATAAGATATAAGGACAGTTAGCAAGAAGCCTGCCACGGCCATACAGTTTGTAAGCAATGTAAGTCTCTGTGTTTACTTGGTTGGGTCTGAGCGGCTGTGGGACTGGCAGGTGAAAGAGATTTATCCTGACTGTGGGCCAGGCAGGAAAACTCAAGCTACAACCTGGGGATTTTGACCTTTACCAGGCTGTCAGATGGTTAGAGCCTGCCAAATAGAAATGTCTCTGTGAGCTCTCGGAGGGAGGCTAGGAGAACAGAGAGGAATGGAGACAGAGGTCTATGTCAGTAAAGCAGATTAAATGCACTGGCATGCTTCTCAGCTGGTGTGTGTGTGTGTGTGTGTGTGTGTGTGTGTGTGTGTGTGTGTGTTTCATTCAAATCTCATGCCCCTCCTTGAAGATAAATATACATTGCTATATGTTGCTAGTGAAAGGGCCCCTTTGGGTTTTTTGTTTGTTTGTTTGTTTGTTTTTTGGTGGTGTACCCACTGTGAGGTGCTCACACTCATGTGAGCAACCAGTGAGACTCACTGGTACAGACAGGAAACACGGAAAGTCAAACCTGTCTTGTGCCGCATCAAACGTGATAGGGTACAGGTGGTTAACCAAGTCATCCTCCTAGGCTCTAAGAAAACAAAATGCTGGAAGGTTTTAGGAAAACAGGGTGACTTGGAAATGGGGGCGCAGGGGTCTGTGTGAACCCCAGATTTGGATTTGTTTTGGTATGTGGTGGTCTCGGCCATCCACTCATATTTCACACCACCAGGCGGCCTAGCTGCCGCTGTGCCCCCCCATCCTCCCCCACTTTACCCCACTACTGCCTGCTCCCCACCTGCTCCTCCTTCCCCGGCCCCCCTTCCCTCAAGCTTCACAGGAAAGCCTTTGCTGCATGCTGGGGCGGGTTATGCCTACAGCTTGGGGTTAGGAGCAGCTTGCCTCTTTCTGTCCCTGTGAGCCGCTGTTCATTGTCTAGGGGGAGAGAGGGAGGCTGAGGGGGTCTCCACTCTCAGCCCCAGTCTGCAGGGTCCTTCTGCCAGGTCTCTAAGGCCTGGTGTGGTCACCTATGGCCTTCTGGGCAGGTGTCATATAGATGAGGGCTGGGGGACCTGGAATCCATCCATGTGTGCTGATAGCCCCTTAGGCTGACATGCTCTGTAGCACAGAGTTGATTTTTTTTCTTTTCCCCTGAATAGATGTGTCTGAGGAGGCCCCTTTCCTACTCTGGAGGCCAAAGCTCTCCTGTCACCCCAGCAAGGAAGGCCTTGTGCCATTCTTGCCTCAGGCCACGTGACCACCAATACCCCCAACACACCTGTTTCCTAATGGGTGGGAGACAGAGACGATTTCAGCCACTCTGCTCGCATCGGACTCATGGTTCCAGGCTCTTGCCCCTGCATCCTCCTCTATATATCCCAGGGAATTCACCTCCGGCTTCGGAGTCCTCCGTTTGAGGCCTTTGGGATCTGTTGTCCCCCAGACAGAACTTGCAAGTATGATACCATCTGCAGGGACCTTCTCCCTTGACAGGGACTGAATCTTATTTACCATGTCTGACAAAAAGGCCAAGCCTTGTGGGAGCTGGCTAGCTGCATGTGTCCCTCAGCTCTACTGCCACATAAAGTACCGTCGGCTGAGTGCCTGACACACAGAACTTTATTTCCTTCTGATTCGAGGGGCTGGAAGTAGAGGACAAGGGTTTTAGCAGAGCCAGTGTGTTAGTTTATTTTGTTGCTATGAAATGCCCGAGGCTGGGGGCCAAATGTCCAAGCGGCATGCTGGGGCAGCTTGGGCGGGTGACACCTTGGCTGGGTCATGTTATGGCAGTGGCGTCTTACTGTAAGGGCCTGAGCAAGGGAGATTGCTCAGTGAGATGGGGGCCTAGAGGAGAGGAAAGGGCCAGCGTGCTGTTAACTCTCGTAAGAGCTCTCCAGGGTCCATGTGAACTGCATTATATTAATTCCTTCCAAAGGTAAGCCGCAGACACTTCCTTTTAGATGGCACCTCTCAAAGGTCACACCACCCCTTAACAAATCTTCACGGGACCCAAATTCCCACCACATACCTAGGAAGACAGTCAACCCAGCCAAATCACTGAGGCTGGCGTCTCTGGAGGCCTCTCTCCCGGTTCAAGGACATCCATCTTCTCCCATGTTCCCACCTATCACTCAAGCCACTAATCCTATTGTTACCGTCAACTGACTGGAGTCTGGTCTAATGAGACGGAGATCCCGGATTGGCAGGGAGCTTTTATCTCCCTTGGCGTTTGGCAGGAGTGAGCAGTAGCAGCAGGCCACAGCGCGTGACACACTCCGGTGTCCTTGTGTGTAGGTCTAGGACATCAGGAGCCTTGGACCTGCAAGTGTTACCGTTCTCGTGGGCCTAGGGAGTAGAGACTCCCCCACCATCCAGACAGGCCTGGGTATCAGGATTCCTTGACCCTCAACGCCAGCCAGTGTTGAGCTCTTGGCCCAAGGTCTCACTCAGACCCTTGACTGTAAAGATTAGACATCTCCCCAGAACTCTCACTGGCAGCCAGGGCCTGAAGTTCCCGGTATCTTAGGTCCATGTGTTTTGGGGCCGAGGCTGACTGTCCCTCCGCCTCTATAGCCACCTTCTTCCTGCTCTGACCACTCGGCGGCTGCTTCGCACTCAGCCGGCTGACTGTCAGCGTCTACCGACTCTGTTGCTTCTTTAGTGTTTCCAGCTCAGCCTGGGCCGCTACAATTAGAGAAGAGAGCATTAGGAAGGAGCCTCTCGTCGGGCCCTTCTCGTCGGACCCGGTGAACCACCGGGGAAGTGGACAGGAAGGAGGATGGCCTGAACCCGCATACCATGTGAGCCGCAGCCTGTTTTATAGCCAGAGACAATGTTTTTGTATCCATCACAGCCTGGCCTGGGTGCACCAGTCACCACCACCCACTGGGCCACCAGGGGGAGTGCTACCTAGAGTCCCTGGAGGCAGAAATCTGTTCCAGGCTGTTCTTGCTGAGGCCGCACCTTCAGGAGCAATGGGGGTCTACTGCCATCTTTGCACAGCAGTCAGGAGACTGGAGTGCTCTGATGACGTCAGCGTAGCTGGGACCACAAGGGAAAGTCCAGCAGCTGCCAAGCAGGGAATAAGTGGCCCAACCCCCAACGTCTTTGCATCCACAGGCAAATGAATGTGAGGAGTACTTTACAAGAACTTTAATAGTGATTTTTGTAGCCCTGGCTGTCCTGGAACTCACTCTGTAGCCCAGGCTGGCCTCGAACTCACAGAGATCTGCCTGCCTCTACCTCCAAGTGCTGGGATTAAAGGCATACGCCATCACCGCCTGGCTCTGATTTTTTTTTTTAAAGAAATGTTAATGATTCTCTCAGTTGCATACACCTATGCCCCAGATCGTGAGCGTGTCCACTCCCCCTCACATTCCCTCTGACACCCCCAACACGTGCTCCCCACCTCCGTGCCTTCTCTTTCTCTCACCCTCTTTTATTTAAATGATCCGAGTCCAGTTTGTGTTGCCTGTATGTGCTGGTGCTGGACCACCCGGCGGCAGCCTGATGAGCCCCTCCCCCGCCGTGCCGGACTCACCGGCTGGCTTGATCGTGTGCAGGTAACCACAGCTGCTGTGAGTTCCTAAGGCCAGTGGTCATGTCAGGTTCGGAAGTCGGCATTGCACAGCTCTCCTCTCGTCCTCCGGCTCTTAATTCCTCCCCCCACCTCCTGTGATGTCCCCTGAGCCTCGTGGGGATGTGCCCACAGATAGAAATGCCTCATTTAGGGCTGAGCACTCAGCAGCCCCTCATCCTCAGCACTTTGGCTGGTTTAGAGGCTCTGCACCGACTGCCGCCTGCGGCAGAGAGAAGCTTATCTGGCCGAGGTTGAGAACAGCACTTATCTATGGGTATGAACATAAACGTTTAGAAGGCAGTTTGACAAATGTCTGTTTAGCAAATCAACAGTAGTAGGTTTCCCTCTAGGGCCTGTGGTCTCCCCAGCCTTACTAGACATGAATTCCCTCCTCCTGCCCAGCAGGCCTCAAATCCAATGAAAAGTCAGTTGGTTGCCCCGTAACCTCCATGCCACTATTGTAGCGGGGGGCACATCCTGCCTCATAGGTTGGCATTGCGCCAGGATCTACCTCTGAGTGAGTCCATTGATGACTTTGGTCCTGTGAAAGTTAGCCATGGGGGGGGGGGTAATTTCCAGATCCATTCAGCCTGATTTCTCTATGACCTGCGACCAAAGTGTGTTGTGTCTTCAGCAGTAGAGGCTTACTTTCTAATTATGGTGGGCAACCAAGAGCAACAGTAAGCCTGTGTTCTGGGGGCATTTGGGGCCTCTCTGATCAGTAACGATAGGGATGTATCTGATAGTAATTTTTGACAGACTGTCTGTATCTGGAACTACAGTTACAATCCCAGGTTTGGGGGAGGGAGAGACACAGCTTGACCCCTGACTATGAAATACTGTTACAGTTGGATAAATAGACACAGAAGGATGAACAGGCATGGCGCCAAGATGGGGCACCCGTGGACCTTGGAGGCGGTATTGGGGGAAGGGGCAGAGGACACAGTGGGGGCACAGGGCTGGGCTCTTACACAGCACACCCCATTCATGGGGCAAATACACACACTGGTCCTATCCTAAGAGTGGCAGGGAGTCCACTGGGATTCTGTGGAGAGTAGACAGTGGTCCATCGTTTGCTGTAAGTGGGAGGAAAAGGCAGGACTTGATCTGCACCTGGTCTACCCTTCAGGAGATATCTCCACAGGGCTCTAGACCCCTGGAGCATTTCTGTATCTGGACTGTGACCTGGCCCCACTTGTGTGTGTCTTTGCCACATGGGGCTGGAGTGATCTGGGGAGACCCAGGATGAGGTAACAAGCCTTGGTACTGAGTGCACACTTTCTCCCTCCTACAGGACATTAAGGACGCCCTGTGCAGGTATGAGGCAGCTGGGCAGGGTATGGGTGGGGCCCGGTGGCTGGCCCCAAGCATGAAGCTGAGCTGTCCCTTGTAGGGTGCAGGATGTGAAGCTGCAGCCTCCAGAGGTGGTGCCCATGGAGCTGAGGACCGTGTGCCGGGTCCCAGGGCTGGTGGAGACCCTGCGGAAGTTCCGAGGTGGGTGTTCAGTCCTGGGGGCAGAGCCGCGAGGACCCCCAGGACTTGAAATGGACTCAGTAGCTTTGAGCAGCAGTTCTAGAAACTTCCCTCTGCCTTAGACATGTTACCGTGCATGGATATTTTCCAAACCAAGCAGCTCTCTATCAGGCTCAGCCCCACAAGACTGCCCCACTTGAGTGCCACTTGCAGGACCCAGGGGATGCCCAGGTTTCTGTCTCCCCGCTCTCCCTCCAAAGCCCTCACAACTCCTACCTAATGTTAGATAATTTACTATGGTGGCTCACAAAATCCAGGAGGCACTTTGCTTAGTATTAACTGTTATAAAAGCTGCAGTTGCCAGGCTGTGGTGGCACACACCTTTAATCCCAGCACTTGGGAGGCAGAGGCAGGCAGATCTTTGTGAGTTCGAGGCCAGCCTGGGCTACAGAGTGAGATCCAGGAAAGGAGCAAAGCTACACAGAGAAACCCTCAGGAAAAAAAAAAAAAAAAAAAAGCTGCAGTTAAGGAAGAGATGTGTGGGCAAGGATGGAGGATGGGCACTGAGCCTCCCTGCCCTCACTGTACACCACCCTCCTGGCACGTTGATGAGTTCCCCAGCTCAGAGTCCCCTTGGACCCCACCTTTGAGAAGTTTGGGGGAGGTTCTGTTCTGTGGGCACTGTGTGCCAGATCACTGTGAGCAAATTTGACCCCAGCTCCTCTCCACTCCCTGGAGCCAATGAATGAGGCTGAAATTCTCACCCTTCTGTCCCACAGCTGGCTGTGGTGACCAGCCCCATCCTGACATCATCTTGGCAGCTTTCAGGTGTGAACTAAGGGGACTCGTAGGATTGGCAAATCCTCAGGAGCTGGGGATGGACTCTGTTGCTAAACCTTGGGGGACTGCTGTCCTTGGTTCTAGCCAAAGGCATGGGGTGGGGTGGGGGACATGCCAGGCCCAGAAGTAGGTAGACCAGAAATCACCTGGGACTCTGATCTGGGAGGTCCTCCTGAGCAGATCTCTGTTTCCCTGGGAGCCGTCAGAATGCAGTGAGGCCCAGGGTGCTGCTGTGGCCCAAACCCAGTCTTCCATTGGAGACTGAAGGAGAGAACAATTGTAGAAAGTGGTCAAGACATGGTGGGGGCAGAAGGATCCACACTTCAAGGTACCCTCGGCTATGGGGCAAGCAAGCCCATCCTGGGCTACACGAGACCCTTTCTCAAAAATTGCAGTCAGAATGCCCTCTTGTCGTCCTAAGTAGATGTAGGACTGGTTTCTAGAATATTCTGAGTTAAGACAGGGCTAGGTGTTTTTTCCCAGGGAGGGAAAGTTCTCCACTGGGGCTGGTTACTAAAGCCTCAAGCTGCCGGGAGGGTTTGGCTGATGGCCAGAGCGGATGGGGGCTGACTTGGGAGTGTGGTCGATCTCTCCACAGGGGACATAACCCTGGATCCAGACACTGCCAACCCAGAGCTGGTGTTATCTGAGGACCGGAGGAGCGTGCAGCGTGGCGACCAGCGGCAGGCCCTGCCTGACAGCCCAGAGCGTTTTGACCCAGGCCCCTGCGTGCTAGGCCAGGAGCGCATCACCTCTGGCCGCCACTACTGGGAGGTAGAAGTCGGGGACCGTTCCAGCTGGGCGCTTGGCGTGTGCAAAGAAAATGTCAACAGGAAGGAAAAGGGGGAGCTGTCAGCCGGCAACGGGTTCTGGATCCTGGTGTTCCTGGGGAGTTTCTATAATTCCACTGAGCGGGCCTTCTCCCCACTACGGGAGCCTCCCAAGCGCGTGGGGATCTTCCTGGACTATGAAGCTGGTCATCTCTCATTCTACAGTGCCACAGATGGGTCGTTGCTGTTTATCTTCCCTGAGACCCCCTTCTCAGGTACACTCCGGCCCCTCTTCTCACCTTTGTCCAGCAGCCCGACCCCTATGACCATCTGCAGGCTGATAGGTGTACCTGGGGACGCCCTTGGTCCCCAGTGACCCGTACCCTCTAGAGGGTCCTCTGATGGCCCCTTGTCCTGTCCATGCAGAGGCCCAGGAGCCAGATGGTGTCCTGTGAGCATTAGGAGAAGCACATAGTGCCTTTCTGACCACACGTGGGAAACCCAAGTTCTCAGTCTCAGAGACATAATGTGAGTGGGAGTATGCTGGACTGGGCTCTGTCCTCATGTTGGGGACCCTCTCTGCCACTGATGTCACTTAGTGCCAAAAGCCCTCACCAAAGCACTAAGTCCCATGTGCCACCAGCACCTCTGACTCGAGGTTCCAGTAATGTGATAGGCCTTTCCAGAAGTAATCCAGGCCTGTCCACACTGCTGTGCCAACAAGCACACCATGCTGTCCCGGAAATGAAACCCGGTAAGGTTAGGTAGGGAGTCGGCTTCAAGCCCACCAGCGTCTCAGGATTTGGTCCAGTAAATGGGAGGGCTGCTCAGAGTCCTTACCATGTGGGTGTGGCTACAGTGGAGGATTAGAGAGCAGCATCCTGGCCCCAGAGATGAAACAGTCTGGGGGCTGAATCCTAAATGTGTATTCTGCATTTTTATTCGGCACATACGGGGTCCAGAAACAGGACTCAGAAATGGAACTTGAACATACCCTTCTGTTCTGAGACTTGACTGGTTTGCCTTCAAAGGGGCTTCCCTAGTGTCTGGCTAGCTTTGGTACACTGCCTGTGGTTGCCTGCCTTGCAGAGTCAACTGCACAGTCCCGAGTGTACAGGAGCCAGCAATGACTGCTTTTGTAGTACACTTCCGGGAGTTTTATCTTTTATTTATTGAAAGAAAGACATTGAAATAAACTGTCATCTGGAACAGTGTCCTCTGCTTATCCTGTGGGTTAATAACTGGGACCTTGACTGGTAAGGTGGCTCAGCAGTTAAAAAGCATGCACCGCTTTGGCAGTTTGAACTGCCTTTGGTTCCAGCTCCCAAGTTGGGCAGCTTATAACTGCTTGTAACTCCCACTCCAAGGAATCACACATCAGTCTCTGAGGCATCTGCACTCACATGCTGCATAAAGCCTCTCACACACATACAATTAAACCTGACATGCCAGGCAGATGTGCCTCGAGGAGGTGGTCACTGAAGAAACGAGGCTCACAGGCCACCAGACCTAAGACGGACAGCTCTTTCCTACACAGGCGTGGCAAACTGCAGGTTCCGTTTGGTCTTTATTCCACATGTGTTTCGGAACTTTGAGTTGCTACCAACGGTGGGGAAATGAATCTAAGTACACCACGCTCTTTGTCCATTTACTTTATTCCTCTGTGACAAAATTCTATCTGTACAGCTTCAGCTCCATCCTCACATCCAGCTCCTCTCTGTGACCACTTTTCCTGTCCTCATAGTTTCAGTAAGCTCCTGTGCTTTTGACCTCCTCTTCGTCCTCTGTCCCTTCATCTTGCACCTTTCTTTTCTAGCTCCTTACTCCTGGCTCTGAGAAAACTCTACAAGAGATCTGCCTTTCTATCTACAGAATCTGTGCCTTTCTCTCTTCTCTCTGGCCACGCAGCTGTCTACCCTCTACAGACAAACTGCCTTGTTCTTTCTTTCCTGGCCACGCTCTCTGCCTGCCTCTGGAATTCTGCTCCAGTCCTTACTGCACTCGGTTATGCAAAAAGCCCTAGTGCCCTCAGCCAGTCTGTCTGCCATGCCCCTACGCCTGAAGGAAGGGGATGGTCTGGGCTTCATTTGCACAAGACACAAAGCTATGCATCTACAGCCTCCCTGTCCCCTATGCTCTGGGGTCGGGGGGGAGCTAGTTACCTAGTGGATCAGCAGGTCTGACAAGCTGAACTGTTTGCCAAATGGCCTAGTAGTATATGGGCCCATAAGAATTTCATAGCAGAAGACAGCTGAAATATTAAAAACACCAAATATTCCATGATAGATGGCTTCCTCTAGAAAAAAAAAGCCTTAAAATTTCTAGGTATAGCTTTAATACACAGCTGAATCTCTAAAATATATTCTTGCGGCCCGCAAGATTGAGTATGTCTGCCACCAAATGGACTTAGTTCCCTGGGGGTAGTGGGTACTTGCTCATATAGTTCATCATCGACTTGCTCCTGTCCTGTGACCAGCTCTCTTTTGGGGAGGATGCCCTATGACACTTCCACACACTTGTTCCAGGCAGGGGAAGTCTAGCCGGTGAATGCAACACCGATGTCACCCGGCTGTGGCTTGTAGACAGTGTGCTGTATTTGTAATTTCCGGGACAAGGAGACCCTGGCAAACAGGTGGGGCAAGCCACACGGTTGAGACCCACATGTGCTCATAGCCCTAGCCATGGCTTTGGAAAAGAGCTGGACACAGGTTCTGAGGAAGGATGAAGTCCATGACCAAAGCCAACTGGGTTCTGTAAGTCTAGTGTTGTGCCACTGAAATGGGTCCCTGGGGGGGGGGTGCTGCCCAGGGAGTACACATGCAACCAGGAACTCCCACATCCCGATCTGGAGTAGACACACCCCACAGTGAGTGAGACCGAGGGACATAGGTTAATGTAGTGGGTGAGCTCCACCATAGCAGTGGCTGAACTCTGAAATGAGGAGTCGCTGAAGGACCAGATGTTGGTTGAGAAAGAGCTCATAAAAGCCAGAGCGGCATGGAGACTCCTGGGAGCTGCTTTCCTGTGTTACTCATCTTTGTGTTCCTCAAACCTAAGCAAAAGTCTTGTCACACAGGTTCTCATCAAAAGTTTAGCCAACCTAAGTGAATTAAAGTCTTAGAATTGAAAAACAAAACAACTCAGGTCTTCCCCAAGGGCAGCAAGTGCTCTTCACCACTAAGCTGTCTCTCCAGCGCCTCTGTTTCCTTGACAGTCTTTCTGGTTGAAGCAGGATAGAGAGAACTTCAGTGGAGTTGCTATTTTGTTTGAGGCAAAGTTTCACTTTGTGGACCAGGTTGACCTTGAACTCACGCAGATATACGTGCCTCTGCCTCTAGAATGCTCAGATTAAATTGCAAGAGCCGCCACACCTAGCCCCTCATGTACCTTTGATTGGCATTTCCCTAATGGCTAAGGATACTGAATGTTTTCATGTGTTTATTGTGTGCTTCTTTTGGACAGTTGTCTGTTTAATTCATATTTCCACTTATTGATTAGATAATATGTTGTCCTAGCTCTTCATATATTCTGGAGGTTAATCCTCTGTCCGATGACTAGCTGGCAAAGATGCTTTCCCGTCCTGCAGGCTCTTTTCACTCTGACCATTGCTTCCTTTGCTGGGCAGAGGCTATTTGATTTTATGCTGTCCATTTATATCCCAGAGGGTCCTATCCTGCCATGTACCCAGAGGCAGGGAGAATCTGACAGGAAACTGAGCTCTGAAGAGAAGAGCTTGGTGTTTCTGGAATGCTTGGGGCTAACTGTCCAGAGGTCTCAGACATAATCAGGACAGGTGGCCTTGAAGTCAAGGTTTCCATAGCATTTTTGCGGCTTGTTTTAGTTCATTCTCCTACCCTCTGGTTTTCATGATTAATGTGAGGACATCTCACTTTGTCCTTTATCAGTGCCATCCACTAGGATGTGACACAGTCAGGGGGCCCTCACCATAGGCAGAGTCACGGGGGCACAGACTTGGACTTTCCGCTCCCAAACCAGATGATGAATGATCCTCTTCACACATTCAGCAGCCTCCGGTGCTGTGTTGTAGCGACAAACGAGGGCTGCGTCTGTGCATAGGCCCTGGTAAAATCGCCGAGCAGCGGGGAGGTGGAGGCAGTGGGAGAATGAAGAGGTGGGGGCCAGTTCCAGCTCTGAGATCAAAGTACCCTAGGTGCAAAAAGACCTAAGGGGCAATGTCCAGTAAACAAGAATCGGTTCCAGCTTGGATGCTCTCAAAAAGCAGACAGTGCTGACCGGTGCCTCAAAACCTCTCAGCCACAGGAGACTAGCCAGCAGCAACAACTGGTCCCCAGCCATCAGCGAGCATGGGTGCAGCTTGCTCCCAGGATGTCTGGATCAGTGGTACTCTACTCAGTCTTTGACCAAGTGGAAGATCGGGAGGAACCACTGGCCATGGACACTCGGGGTCTTTCTCAAAGACTTGGTTTGGAATTGCTGGTTTATGACCATGATAAAAAGAGGGAGCAAAGCCTTCTTTCTATCCATGGTAGACAGGAACTGGCTCTGGCTCAAAGGGCTGCCCCCAAGGTTGGATTCTGCAAGGGGGTTTATTCTAAGAGAGAGACCTCCTTGCCTGCTTCTGGATGTCCCTGCCTGAGCTTCAGCAGTCCTGATGTGGACTGTCCTTCAGACATTGGCTTTTCAGTGTAGTGCTGCGCAAAGTTAGGACCTGAGAGAGTCAAGGCCCTGTGGGGAGGTCCTTAGAGCCGGAGCTCCGGGGAGCTGGTAAAACCTTCCCTGCCACGCTTTGGATCCTGGCCAAGGGGAATGGTTTTTGTCTGCTCTGAGAAGAGGCAGTGATGAGACCCCGAGCAATGGGACTACTTCATCAGTAAAAGCAGGGGATCCAGGGCCACGCACAGAATAGGTAATGTTGAAGGATGGCCTAGGTTTCACCGTGGCCATGAACCAGTGCTGTGGGATGTTCTGTATGGCAAATGTGTTGCTAATAAAATACTGATTGGCAGTGGCTAGGCAGGAAGTATAGGCGGGGCTAACAGAGAGAATAAAAAGAACAGGAAGGCAAAGGGAGTCACTGCCTGCCAGCCACCGCCAGGACAAGCAGCATGTAAAGATGCCGGTAAGCCACAAGCCATGTGGCAAGGTATAGATTTATAGAAATGGATTAATTTAAGCTATAAGAAAAGTTAGCAAGAAGCCTGCCACGGCCATACAGTTTGTAAGCAATATAAGCCTCTGTGTTTACTTGGTTGGGTCTGAGCGGCTGTGGGACTGGCAGGTGAAAGAGATTTATCCTGACCGTGGGCCAGGCAGGAAAACTCTAGCTACAAACCAGCAATCCCCCAAAACAAGACCTGGGTAAAGACCCCAAGGGGCTGTGGCCAGCAGTACCTCTCCCCCACCCCAGAGGTTTATTTTATGTATGAGTGCTCTATGAGGGCATCAGATCCCACTAGAGATGGTTGTGAGCCACCATGTGGTTGCTGGGAATTGAACTCAGGACCTCTGGAAGAGCAGCCAGTGTTCTTAACCACTGAGCTACCTCTCCAGTCCTGGCAGGACTTCTGTTGGCCAAGAACTGACACAACCAAGATGTTCAGGGCACAAGCAAGTTGCACACTACGGTAGGGGGAAGGCCGATGGGTTTCTGTGGTTAGGAAGAGCTGAGGCCCAAAGGTTACTAGAAATGCATGAACAGGTGGGGCTTCACCACTTTTAGGCTTTGAGGGCCAAAGGTTCCTGGGGATCTACCCCAGTCTGGCAGCAATGATGTTCTAAAGAAACACCCGTGTCTCTCAGTTTTATCAATAGACCCCCAAATAAATGGGAGTTATCGTCGTCACCCCACCCCAGGAAAAGACACCACCTAGAGGGGAAACGTCTCGGAACAAGCTTCCAAACAGTTCTAACCTATCAGAGCATTTTATAAGATGAAACTGAAAGCTGGATGACCATGGTGGATGGGACCGCACATTGGCCCTCACTGCTTAGGTGTGCGTATTCTTGGCCCTCTAACTCTAATCTTATTTCAGGCGCTGAAGACCGACCTGAGGGATTTGCTGTATCTCTTTGTCCCTCTTCCCAGTAGAGATGCATTTAATTGGCTTATTGAGGATGGGTGGCTGGACCTGACTTGGGGCACAAGTTGTGATCTCCATGTTCCATAACACTGAATGAAGATCCCAAACACCGGGAAGGTAACTCAATGAAGCAGAAAACTCTCTGGCCGGTTTTGCATCTTTTATTGGCACAGGTGTCCTCACGTGGCAAGGCACATCTTGCCCTGCAGAGCAGGACCTCAGCGTACCTGGGCCAGGTTGTGCTTCTTGTAGAGTAGCGCCCGCCGCTTCTCGCGCTCGCGCACGAAGGCGCGCAAGCGCGCGGTGGGGAAGGTCACGGGCGTGGTCCGGGAGCCCGCGGGGCCCTCCTCTGTCAACCACGCGCTCTGCAAGCAGGTGGTGGCGCATGGGCGGCCCCTGAAGCAGAAAGTGGATCATCCGGGATTTGAGCGTTAGGCTGGGCGAGCGGGGAGAGGGGAAGGGTATGTAGGGCGAGGCAAGCGGGCAGGGAAGGGCTGCACAGTGGGTGGGGCCGACGAAGTGGGCTGGGCCGGCAAGAGCGGTGGAGGGGGCGGGGCGGGACACAAGTTGGGCTCCTTACCAGGGTCGAGCGCATAGTGCACTCTGCAGGAAGGCTACGGCACCCCCAGACAGCCCTGCGTAGCAGCGACTCAACCGAATGAGTCCCTTGGGCAAGCCTTTCTGCAGGTCACGAGTCCCCTCGCTGCTGACCGGGTACTCGCCACTCAGCCTGCATGGGTAAGAGGCGCAGGAAACGCTCAGTTACCCTTGGATGGGTAGGAGATGCAGGGACATCGAGCTCACCATAAGGGATGGTGGAGTATGGGGACCAAATTCTGGATGTATTTGTGGAGATGCACAGGGCTCTGTGTTTAGGGCTTGTCCCACCCACGTAGCACAGCTTCCCCAGATTCCTGAGGGACTCACATAATGAAGGCTGTCACACCAATAGCCCAGATGTCTGTCTGTGGAACAGCCCCTTGGCCTTCCAGGAGTTCCGGAGCTGCAGAGAAGCATGGGTGGATACGGGTGGTTGGGCACAGTTGGGTAGGTCAGGTGGTAGACGTAAGTGGAGGAGCCAGGTGACATGCTGGGCACCTGGGCCCAGGTGAATGGGCACACGTAGGAGGCTCTGGTGAGAACTGTTAGTGGAACTGGGAGGGACGGAGGGAGGGAGGACAGATAGGGAAGAGCTTCTCCCCCTGCCCCCACAGATCAGGAGTCACATACGCACCCATGGTCTCCAGGTAGTCTTTGAAGTTCTCAGGGGGTGGGACCTTCTCTTGGCTGAGGCTCTGAGCATTGCCCAGGTCCACCACCTTAAGCAGGTTGTACTCGGTGACCATCATGTTCTCGGACCTCAGGTCCAGGTGCAGGATGTGCTGGGCGTGCAGGTACTGGGTGGCGCTCAGCATCTGCCACAGGTAGTCCTTCACATCAGACTCTGAGTAGGAGTCCCTAGGGGACACAGATGGCTCAGGACAGGCCCGAGGCGGGGGGGGGGGGGGGTGTCCTGCCAGGGCTAGGCACACATGGGGGAGGCTGAGAACACTGTCCAGGCAAGCCAGAAGGAGCCTCGGGTTCTGCTGAGTACTAGCTTGATGTGGTCACAGTTCTCACGGTCTCTCCCAGAGACAGCTGCTTGCCTGTCTGTCTGTCTGTCT
>CABHPQ010158582.1:1374-41062 GCA_902168405.1 Peromyscus aztecus
GCTCTTCACACTTCAGCCTCTCTCCCACTAGTCTCCTAATTTTAACTTTACTAGAGACAGAACATTAGAAAATTCCCAGGGATGTCAAACTGTAATCTAGAAAACGTATTGCTGTTAAAGAATTTAAGCTGCTATTTTGACCTAATTAAGGTTGGATTATGTTTCGATCAATTTCCGCATTTATAGCCCGACTCTGACTTAGAAGCCCTGCATGGGCGGTCTCCAAGTTGCACTTCCATGGATATAGGCTTGTTCTTCCTGCCCCATCCTAGTGAGCTCAGCAAGGCTGTTTATGGATGATGGAACAGCTGCCAGATTCCACCCCCAGGGTGACGGCAGCTCAACTGTGGGAGAAGTGAGCCTTAAAATTTGCATATTCTGTGTACATACAGTAGGCATATATATATATATATATATATATATATATATATAGGCACACACCTCTATTAATTTTAAAATGACATTTCAAGAGCCTGCTTGCCTGCTCACTTCTTTTGTCAGAAGGATGAATGGAGTCCAGGTATACTGAGATCAAATGGACTAGAGCAAGGCAGCAGTAGGGGTCGGAGCCCGTTCCACTCAGCAAGGTAGGGAGGGGGTCATGCAGTGAGGACCAAGATGGCTACAGTAGAGATGGAGGGAAATAGAACAATTCATGGTTAAAGTACAGGCTGAAGGCCTTGGTGACCAATTGGTAAGAGAGTAATGAATAAGGAATAAGAGAGGAATTCCTGCTTCTGATTTGAGCCACGAGGCAAGCAATGATGCTATCCACTAAGATAGGTTATATAGACTCTGGTTTGAAATGGAAAAGCAAAAAAAAAAAAATGTTTTTTTTTGAAAGGGTAGACTGAATTCCTAGAGGCTGAGGTTTAAATGCCTGTAAGACATCCAGCCGGAGACATTCAGAAACAGTTGGCTATATGGGACTTAGCAGCAGAAGAGAGGTCAGAACAAATTATGACTGGGAACCATTAGCATATGGATGAGGGCAGTAGACAGGATTGGCTGGAGAGTGGACCACAGACAAAGCAGGGACACCAGCACTGAGAAGATGCACACGGGATGAAAGGAGCATAGGTCAGAACAGGCAGGGAAACAGGCAGAATGCTGAGCGAGAAAGGCGAGGAGAGGGGGGTGGGGGCAGCATTTTAGAGAAGTCAAGGGAGGCTGAGGGCTGTGACGCAGCATCAGATTTAGCCATCAGGCAGCTTGCACGGAGCAAGATGGAAGTTAGTTGAGTTGGTGAGAGGGGAAGGGGGCAGAGATACTGAGGATTAAAAGCGCTTTCAAGAGGTTTGGCTGCCAAGGAGTGGAGAAGCGACAGCAGGGTGTTCCACCAAGGGCTGCATTTCAGCGGGAGAGATCTGACCACGTTCTGCATGCCGACAGGAAAGAGTCACTAAGACGGAAGGTTAGAGCTGTGAGGTGGAAAACAGATGACGTGTGGATATTCGACAGAGAACCCAGAGAAGATGGACCCAGGGCAGCCCAGGAGAAGCCCATCTTTTGTCGTAGTGACAGAGAAGGGCTTGAGGAGCAGCTGTAAATGATGGGAAAAGTAATCAGGGTACCCCTTATCCTCTCCCACTCGGTAACTAAAGGGCTCTTTTCTACAGAACTCATCACAGCGTCCTTTCCTAACCAACGTTCAAAGAAGTGTTGTGCACAAATATAACCCGAAAATTACTATGGCTAGATGACTACCCTAAGACGTATGGAGCAGCAGACAGATGTAAAAAGGTGGAATTCACATTTTTATAGACCAGCATTTATTAACATTTTTAGTGTTCCTTAAAGAATAATCTACACTGGCCCAATCCATCTTCATTAAATGAAAAGTGGCCGAACACCATCACCAATGCTGCCCACTGTCTAGGAATGTGCTCTTGAGAACTGTAAAGAGCCCTGTTTTGATGCCACAAGACACACATATCATGATGACAGCGTTTCTGATAGCTGTGGTCAGCACTGGCTGCCATCTTTCCTCTGTTTCCTGGCTGACAGAACGGACTCTGATTTTGCTCACTTCCAAGGCAAATAGTTGTTTAGGCCTGAGAGGTGGGTCTTCGTGAGCTCAAGCCCATCTGGTTTAGGAAGAAGTGTGGGACATGATTTTTTTTTTTCAGATGAACCGCTGGAAAAGGACTTTTTGGGAGAGGGAAGAGCTTCTGGGGAGCCTTTTCTCACTTTGGGCAAAGTGGCACAAAGATGAAACACAGCTTTCTGTCTCTCCAAAGGTATCTAATCCCCAGAACTACCGCTGTCATCAAGGGAGCCACCCAAAGGGGACAGAGCATGTGCTAAAAAGGACAGCACAAAAGACAGAACTCTGTCCTGCATGGGAGCCGCCCAACTGTGAGCAGCCAAGCCAGCAACTACCGCGCCTTGGGATTCTTGTCATAATTCATTTTTCTGCTACTAATTGCAGTTGGTTAATATGATGGGGACAGATGATTAAAACTGCAACAAGCGGGAATGGAGAAAAGATTAAGGCCAGCCTGGTCTACACAGCAAGTTCCAGGCTAGCCAGAGCCACATAGGGAACCCCTGAGACCCTATCTCAAAAGGGGAGGGATACTTAAATACTTGCTAGTTAATAAGTTAATAAGACTTACTTTACTGTGTTAGTCCATTAAATAAAGAGTAAGGTGAAGGAGTTCTGGTCAGACAGGAAAAGGAAATGGGGTGTAAAGAGAAATTAGCAACTGCAAGCATGCGTGAAGTCCCCCCAGTTTTCTTTTGCCTGTGCCTTCCTTCAGGGAAATGGACTGTGCTGTCTTTATCTCTTGCTTTCCCTGCACATCCTTGATCATTAGCTTTTCCTTCTCAGCTTGTGACTCATTCCCAGTCTCCTACGTCAGAATTCTACTAATAGTTGCAGGGAAGAGACAAACACAAATACCAATTACTCACTGAGGATATCCACTGCTGCCACAGCCAGGTATTGGGGGTTCAGTACGTGGGCTGGGAACCCTGCCTCACCTCCCACGTACACAGATTGAAGTCACTGAAATCAACAATGCCTACAGTCTTAACCTTCAGAGCTTGCAGTCCTGTTCCAATGCCTCCAGGAAAGCTGTATTTCAGCATCTCTCTACCTCTCCACCCGCCTTTGCCCCTCGGTCTCTGCTCTGCACGAATTCATCTCTCCCCGAATAAAGCGGATTGCCCCTCTCACCGGCCCCCTTCACCAATCATCTAATTTCTGATCTGTAGTACTGGATAACTTGGGCTCATCCTGAAGTTTCCCCTTGGCTTCATTTCTTGACATCTCATTTCTTTCAAAGTGTTTCTCAGATTTATCATGGCATTTCGACTCCCACTGTCTCCAGCATACACCAGATGCTCGTAAAGCACACCTGCACACTGTTGTCAGAGCTTTGTTCTGTCTCTGAGCTCCTCTCCCACCTCACCACCTGCCATCTCTGCACTCAGCATTGTGCCTGTGGTGGCTCCCACTTGCTTGCTCCACTAAGCCCCAGCTCTTTTGGAGAAGTATCAAGGCCCTCTGTAACCCCCATCAAACCCTTCTATATTCTTCCAGGCAGCTGGACAAGCTAGACACTGACATGTTCACATCTGTGCTCTGGGATTTGACTACACGACTGACCTTCCTTCTTTGGGACAGTCAGCAGCCCCATAGTTTTCCTAACTCTTCCTCATCTCTCCTGGCCCAGTTCCGATCTCATCTCCTCCATGAAGACTGTAATAACTCCAGCTCTTCCGTGGACTCTAAGTACCATATTCTTCAGCATCTAATTGTCTTAATAAAGATCCATTCCCTCCTTTGAGAAGCCGTATTCTACAGTCTGACGTCCCTCACAGTGCCTAGTACAGTCGTGAAACGTGAACACCAGGTGGGGATGAGATCACTATTTAACCACATGATCATAGTTTAAGTAACAATCTCCTTCCCTTTATAGTTACTAAGAACATTAAAAAAAGAAAACAGGGTTCAGAGTATCGTGTAGCCCTTGGAAAGACTAATATGCACTCCAAAAGATACCTGCCTTAGCTGGAAGGGTCCCATTTTGGGGATGGAGATCACTGTTTCCCAAAGCTACATCACTGAAGATCTGACTGTGCCTATCAGCAAGGAATGAGGGAGGGGCCCAAGCCAAGCATGGGGTGGGCAGTCTGGGACTACATTTACCACTGTGGCTTCCTCCAGTGGAGTCACTTGGTGCCAAGGGAGGTGGATGCGGCTTGTCCATCAGCATGCCAGAAGAGGGGGCTCCTCCCAAAGGGACAGAGGGGATGGAGTAGGGGCCTGGGACACCGGAGACAGAGGGAGGGTACCCGGCCTTGGCTGCTTTCCCTGCTTCATACACTGTGGAGGGAGATGAAGAGCAAGAGAGATTATGTAGTCCCACCCTCCACAACCCTCATACCCCAAATCCCTGAGGTTCCATTCTTTGAAGGGAGCACCTAGACAAACACAAATTCATTCTTCCAAAACTGAACTAGTTCACTAGGACCATCAGAAGCACTCTACCTTGGATTCCTCCATCTCCATGAAAAGGGAAGCAATATGAGGAACTACAGTGTTTAGAATCCGGCAGCTGAGCAACCCTAGAGTAGATCTAATAGCTGCCATGGCAGCATCCCCACTTGGAACCACCCTGTCTATAAGCTACCATGGTCCCTCCAGAGGGGGCTAGCAAAGGGTCATTCAGGAATGCTTCCAGGAGAAGAAAAGCAAACGCTGTGTATGCACAAGGCCCCTGTCTGTGTTTTCAAAAGCAAAACCAGGAACCCAGTTTCTTCTAACACTTTTATTCCTAAAGATTTTAAAGATAGAATGTTCCTCTCTCTTTCAATAATGTATTTAGTTTATGGTTGGGATGTCAAACTCAATGCCTTCATGGCTTGACTGGTAAGCTAAACCTGTGAATCCCCCAATGAGAACTGGTCCCTGTTGTGGCCATTTTCATCATATGAGTAAAGAAAACGGATGGGTGTCTGCTGGATGCTGCCCCAAAGTCACAGTTTTTACACTCCACTTATAAAAGGAGGATGTTCTCTGCATCAAAGGAGAATGACCACTGCAGGTTTTCTCTGTTTGAATGCTCTGAGGAGAGGGTGCAGCTTTACCCCACAACTTCACCATTCCGATCCTGCCCTTCCTTTAATCTACAGTGTCCATGAGCATTAGGAATGCATGACAGGTGTGGATAAACAGCATGCAGATGTGCATGGAGCCGAGGAGGGAAATGGGAATGGTCTTCCCTGAACCCAGAGATAAGGAGTAGAGGAGGAACTCTGGGCACATGGCTGTCAGATGGAGAGGTGACATTTCTTCCGATCACTCCACATCTCCCCCACGGATCCCGACTCACAGGCCTGAGGGCAGCAGCAGGTATCCGGGCAGCATGGGCAGCGGACATAGCAGCAGCAGCTGTGAGGGCAGCACTGGCACCAGCAGATTCCCACCAGCACGAAGAAAAGGACGATCCCCAGGATCACCAGGCCGACAAACACCCACTCTGGAAGGATGCACAAAGAAATCTACTCGAGGTAGCCCTCCCTCCAGGGCACGGCATGCACGGATGGGTGTCTCCCTGTAAAAGAGGTGAGTGGGAAGGACCTGGGGAAGAAAAGGTGTCTAACCAGGATGGAGGGGCCCCAGACTCATGAAGAACTCAGGGGGGAGATATGCTAGGGCCTAGGGAAAAGAGAGCCAGGTGACCTGTATCTCTTGAGGTACACTGAGTAGCCAACCCTGTGACTGGAGACTTTGGGGTTCCTGACTGGAGGAAAAGGTTCATCTACTGACTGTATCAGAATAAAGTGGTGGGACAAAATCTGGGGGAGGGTGTCTTGTGCGCTGGGCTTCTACTATGGATTCTGTAAATGCTTATCTTTTATAATGAAGTATATTGTTTATAAGCTAAAAGTTCTTGCCTTACATGGTGATCCATGCCTAAAGTTCCAGCACTCAGAAGGCTGAGACAGAAAGATCAAAGCAACCTGCACTACAATGTGAGACCTCAAACAAACAAACAATATCTGCAAATCTAAATCTTGAGGGGCAGGGAGGCTCTGTGCCTCCATGGCCTGTGTAGATGGTCTTTATGTCGTCCAGGCTCAGTGTGTATTCATCTACTTTCCTGAGACACCTTCCCTGTGATTAGCACCAGGGCAGAGATCCAAAACTCTTGCTTAAATTTCAATATCTATCCACAGTTAGTGAGAAAAAAAAAGAGGCATAGTTTCAAATAGAGAAGACACAGCCCCATCCCCAAGGTAGGGGCTTGGTTTGATCACACTCAAGATGACCACACCAGCCAGCATAGCCAAGAATGTAGTGGCTCAGGGTGCTGATGAACGGCAAGCTGAAATGAGCATGGCTAATGTGTTTGTCAGCTTCTATAATTTTCATAGCTCTATCTGAGGCTGAACATGAATTTTCTTTAATTCGCTCATCCAAAAGATTTAAAAGGCAGCAAATTCTATCTGGTTTACATAAAAGTGACTGTAACTCTCAGGTGACTTGTCTCAATGTTATGCTTTTGGGCTTGGGGAGAGTCCACCTTGTCCCTGGAGACCTGGACAGACTGGTATGACCCATGCTTTTCTTTAAAAGCTAAAAGACCAAAATGATTGAAAGCCATCCACTCAAAAATCCCTTTATAATGAGCTTCAGTACACAATGTTTTTCTTTAAGTTTGGTTATTAACTATCCCTTCCATTAAACAAATTATTCATTTGGAAACTTGAGAATGTGACTTTTACATGTAAAGAGTTTTATGACAGTGGTTGAATCATTTGACCTTTGGTTGGAACATCATCTCCTCAGAGAGAAAACAAACAGCTCATGTTTTCTGAATGTCCCCCACTTATCCATCTGCACTACATTCAAGTCCAGGCCAACCTCTCTTCAACTAGGGACTGGGAAGCCTTTGTGTCTGACTTGAACACTGTGGGGGACACTCTTGCTGAGGTAACAGATAGCATGAGGCTTTAGACCGGGGCCTTATAAGTAACATAACTTAAGAAGGTGGAGTTTTCTCTCTGAGGTGGTGTAGGTCAACTATAGGGAACTAGAAGCAGTTAAAGATAAAAGACCAGCAGGTTGTATTTGAGAAACAAAAGAATTCTATCTGAGCCTGGTTTGGCAGGGCATGACTCTAATCCCAGCACTTGGAAGACGGAAGAAAGGATCGCTATGAATTGAAGGCTGGCCTGAGATGCACACCAAATACCAGATGAGCCAAGCCTACAGTAGCAAGACCCCATCTCAATAAATAAACAGGTAAATAAATAAATAAATCTGTGAAAGTGTTCTTGGAGTCAAAGGGAAGGAAACTGAGGTGAACAGGACTGGATATAAAATACAGAAACTCTTCCTTGGACTTGAGAGACACATTTTTACTTTGAAACATTATATGTGACATTTTTTACCTGTGTAAATAAATGCTTACAAATTGAGGGAACTTTTGCTAAAGGTGGTTACAATGAAAATGTCTCTCTGTGTTCTTGAGAGCAACATCAATAAAGAAAAAGTCCGAGTTAGGTCAGCCAGCTAAAGATAAAGGGCTGAATGAATTCATAGAAAACAATTAGTAAGGCTGGGTTTTGAAGACTCTGGACATTTCTTAAAATTTCAATCAAGCCAAAACCAATGGCCAGGGATACTTTATATATCTCTGTTGCTATTAGAAAGACTTTAAAGGTCTGGCAAAAATCAAGGCTAATTATACATTTTGCTATTCCTTCTATGGAGACAAACCTTTCTATAGGTCATTTTTCATTCTCCTTGAGCCTCCTTCAACTACAAGCTACAGTGCAGCACCCGATTGGTCTGTATGGCTGGTACCTTCACCCGAAGCTGCATGAAAGGATGTAGATATGTATTTGGGGCAAGTTATCTTGACATATGGTTCATGGATGCCTAGGGATTTCCAGTGTCTAAATATACAAGTAATACAGGTCTGTGAACACATGGTTTGGCAGGAAGAAGGAGGACATGTCTTTTCTAAGTTAAAAAAAAAAAAGATTTTTGGTAATGTTACAAAAGGTACTTCCGTGTAACATGATTGCACAATAGTGAATGAGTAAAGCATATAATTTAGGAAATAAGGAATACAGATAAATAATACTTAAGGACACATAACTATCTGGGTGCAGGTGAAATACTGAGATGGGCCTCAAGATAACCAATGATGCTTCATGCCTGACAATGAGGGACTAGGTCCCTGTCTCCACTTATTCTTAATTCCCATTATTCTTTTAGGGCCTAGGAACAGAAGGCATACAAAAGGCTTATCCAAGGGGTTTAGTTCATCCTAGAAAAAGACAACAAACATTATACAGATACATGTACCTTCTCCCAATCAAACAAGTAATTAGTGACTAATGCAGAAGCAGGCAGATGAAGTGATAGCAAATAAGAGTTAAATGGTCGAATACCTGGCATGATCTCCACAGCAAAACTGGGCAAGAGATCAGCAAGCAGCCCTGTCCTGCCTAGAAGATGTAGAAGGAAAAGAAGAAGGAAAAGAGGTTACTCCAAAGAAAATGCAGCCCAATTTCTGGCACCCACCAGTGCCATGACCTCGTAGGGCCATTGCTCTGCACGCTCTGTGGTAGGAGAGATGCATCAGGGCCAGGCTCAGTCAAAGGGAATAACTATAAGCAAGCATTTCTGGCAGCCATCCAAAGGAAGGCTAGGTGGAAGCAAAAAAGGAACCTTATCTCTGACTGTTTCTAGGAAGAGGACATCTCTGCCTCCATGTGAGAAACCCTGCTTGAGCAGACTGACATACACCATCTTCATCTCCGTGCATTCACACAGCCTTCTCCACACACTTCAGTGGAAAGTCAAACCCATCTGTATCTAAACATTTCATCTACATTTTCATACAATCCATACACAGTCCCATGTCCACATAAAAACAAAAGTACATATTTGGTTTTAACTTAGAATTAACTAGCTACATGGTTCTATTTATGGCTTAAAGATATTTCAATGATTAAAATGTTCAAAGGCAATGAAGAGATAACGCTAGACTGGTTACACACTCCTCTACACTCCTTCTGGCTTCAGAAATACTCTGTACATATGTACATGGTATGGTTTTTCCATATGGCACCCACAGCTGGCAGTGTATGGACTCAAGTGCCTTCTGTGTGATATTGCGTAGAAGCTTCAAAGCTGGTGTCAAAGCAGGTGCTTCTTGGGGGCTCTGGGAAGCAAAGAGCTGCACAGGAAATAAGATGCTAGAAGATGTGAAGGAGGAGGTTAACCTGCCTTATAGAAGCTACTCTGCATGTTTTCACATTGGCAAACTTCTTTTGTCTCTGACTTGTGATGACAAAAGGTCACTGTGATACATCTAAGGCATACAACTGAATCCTCCTTCATTTTGGTGCATGGCCAGCATCTCCAGAATAGCACGGTTCAATGACAGTACAATGCCAACAACATGGGTGATTTTAGCTTTTCTAGCAATTACATTAAGAATATACAAACAAACAGAAACAATTAACCTAATATCTTTTTTTTTCTCACTTACACCAGTATCCACAACACATTGTCATTTCAAGGGCTCGGTAACCACATGTAGCTGTTGAACATCATACTTCTATGGTCTGCAGGGTTGTAGCTTATACCTGAGATGACTTTCCATTATAAATCTAATTAATGTCTTGGACCACAACATACCTAGAGATGTTTAAAACACTGGTAGCCTTGAATTCTAAGTGGTAAATACAAATGAATCTTCTCACTTAACTAGATGCAACAATAAGTATATTCACAAGTACCATTAGTCCAGATTGAACACAAACACACACACACACACACACACACACACACACACACAATGCACACTATACCTTTCCATCCATCCATCCATCCATCCATCCATCCATCCATCCATCCACCGTCCTATTTCCATATAAAAACGAAACTTGTGCTCATTGAGAAACAACTGTATTGCTTCCCAGCCTTTTGGCTAAGATCAAGTGTAGGAAACAAAATGTGTGGTTTACATTTTGAGTCTAGAAGTCATTGGTTCCTTATTCTACAAGGAGGTCCATGAAAAAGCAGTTCTGACAATGGTCAAAGGGGGAAAGGCACCTCTGGGCCACTGGGGAGGATCCAGCAACTGGGGAAAGACAGTAGTGAGTAGGGGGAAAGCCATCTTTGCTTGCTCTGTTCCTCTGACTCCACGAAGCAGGAGGGTACCATGGTAACACGCACCCTAGTCAAGCCTCCTGGAAGGGAGACGGGCCACATTTGAAAAGCTACATATGTACTCCAAAAGAACACTCTCATTGGCTGATGCTTTAGGCCAGCTCAGCTACAGCAAGCCTTGACAAGAAGGGCTCCCTTCTTGAACCTCCATCTTTGCACAACTGGCGTGGGAAGACGGCTCTGAGGCTTGCAAGGTCTCTTAGAAGGAGAGTCAAGTGGGCATTAAGAAAGGTGTCCTGAAAGAGACTTCTCATGCTAGACTTTGGCCCCTGCCTTCACAAAACACTAAGAAGTGCTCTTAACACTTACACAACTCCCCAGGTAAGAGATGAGATGGAGTTTGGGACCAAAATCTGAGCACGTGATTAAAAGCACACACTGATCTCATCCCGGAATGTTCTCTAAAAATATGCCTTGGAAACTCAACAAGGGAATAAACAGATGGTCAAGGATTTAAGAAATTTGGATCTTAGACATCTCTTTCACACCTACTTAGTATTCATTACCATATAATAGGCAATTATCAAGGGAGAAATAGACAAGGTTTGTTAACAAAACAGTTATCAGATGCTTAATGGTAGAGTTTTGTTGTGTTTCCCTCCCGCAGACAATTGGTGTGTGTGTGTGTGTGTGTGTGTGTGTGTGTGTGTGTGTATGATTTTGTATCTAGTTAAATGAGAAACTGTGCTTATGTTCATTCTGCAGACCTCTAGTCTACCAGTGTTTAAAGCATCTCCAGGTGTGCTGTGGGCCACATGACTAATTAGAATCATAACAAATTTACTCTTTACATAAGCTACCAATTTGTAGGCTGTCTCATGATTTTAATTATACAATTTATAGATGATAGATAGGTGTGTCTACATATATATGTGCATATAAATTGTAATTATTTATTTATTCATTCATTCATTTTGTGTTACTTGAGACAGAGTCTTGCTATATAGTCCAGGCTAGCATGCAACTCACAATCCTCCTGCCTCTGCCTTTTGAGTGATTAGATTACAAATGTGTGTCACCATATCTGGCTATGATAGCTATTAACTATAAAACATCCATATAGCCGAAGAGGATTTGGTTTTCATACTTATCCACTTGTTATATCAGAAAAAACACTGGGATATGAGTCAAAACGGCCAGGGATGCTTTGCCATTGATTTACTTGGTAACTCCTTCAGGCAAATCCCTCCCTCTCCTGGTCTCAGTTTTCTCATAGTAGATGGAAGGACTGGGATGGAATGGTGTACATATATCTTGATTCTTTTTCTGAGAGAGTCCTGATTTATGCCCATGGCCTTGATGTAATTATTAACAGGCACTGATTTTTGCTTGCAAAATATCTTCATTTGGACAATTAATGATATGGTCACCATATTTAGTTCTCAAATCTGAATCTCAGTGAATGGGATTCGAACCCAAACGTGCATAGGAACAAGCTGGTGATGCAAGTGAGCACAGCTGGCTGTGTGTGAGACAACTGAGAACATGGAGGGGGTGATAAACTGCAGTGTCTTTAGGGGGCCACTACTGTTCGACTCTAGCCAACAGCTGCCCAGTGGAATGTATTAGGTAATCCTCTACTCACCTTCACCCCAGATTTGGTGGTGAAATATTCTGATTTTAAAACATTAAGCAAATTAATTCATATATTTTTTAAAATAGTGGATAAGCCAAACAAAATATGTCTGTGATCTGTACAGAACCCTGGGATCATGAGTTTGCAACCTCCAAAGGTACACACACACACACACACACACACACACACACAGAAAAAGCTGGATTTCCCCATAGGCTGTTTGGGTTACCTTGACAGTGTTCTAACATTGCTTTCACATGCAGAATGACAGTTCTGGTTATCAGCGTTCAAATTAAGATTTCAAAACAACAGTACTACACACTGTTTCCTTGCCTTTCTTCCTTCTGGGGAACCAGAATGGGCACCATAGGAGAACATCGAAGAGACCTTTATTCTGCACTCCAAACTGTTTCATTTTTGTAACTGAAAACTATGAACTAAAGAGGGAAGGTATCAGAAATGCGCATAGAAAATTCACAAACTTTGACACTCCAACAGGGAGGTCTACATCAAGTTTCTCATTTTCCCTGAAGCAACAGTCAATAGCTGAAGCTTCCAGAGGTAAAGGCTTCCCACAATGCACTTGAGTAGAGTTAGCCCCAGGGAGGCATGAGTGAGAGAGTCTTGCAGTGAAGTGGGGGAAATTAAATGTCTTTAGAATTCAAGACATAGTAAGAGTTTGGGGACAGCAGACAACACTACTATATCAACAGCACGGGGTACAGAGCTCTCTGGCTTTTGCACCGCGACTCTGATTTTATTGGAGCGAAAAGCATTTTAAAAATTGAATTTATGCTGGAATCTTTATATTTCTGAAAACCATTTTGCTCCCAGCTCTTTCCCTAACAATTCCTAAGAAATGTTACTACTGTCAGTTAGAAACGCGCTATCGTTTCTTCTATTCTATCGCATCCCGTGAAGGTCTACTCTTGAGAGTGGGGAAACAATAGCGGTAAATACACCCTGGGTTTCAGCAGCGCTTTACCATGCCTGCGAATCACTGTTATTCTCCCAGGATTCAGCTTAAGAGAGGTAATTACAAGTCACTTTAATGTCTGAGGGAAAGATGGGAAGCAGACCCTGTGGATAGAAGGCCATATTTACTCTTTTCAAATCAAAGCTCAAGCGATCAGTAGAAAATATGGTTTTCATGTAAGCACTCAGTTTTCTGCAAGGCTTGCAAAATCCACACCTTCAAGGAAATTTCCACATGAATAAGCCAAATGCATCAAGCACACCAAAAGCTTGTGCATGCACACATACAAGCACCAGTTTCGTAGCATGCTGGTCTACACTCCACAGCCACACGTGGTCCTTGGGTTGAACGCTCAGAGTAGAAACACTGTGAATGCACGATTTGCATATCTTACCTCCTAATTGTCAAATCCAGCTGTTCCCTCACATCGCCACTTTCAAGTATCCCCAGTTGAGCTATTTGCACAGATTCCTGGAAAACCAGCTCTCTTCCAAATGTCCCCAGCTCACTCATTCATTCATTCACTCAAACAAAGATGTGTATATTTTGTCAGGTGGAGACGGAAGCGGCAACAGAGCAGAGTCGCTTGTGAGGCTCATTTTTAGCCACACCTGTGAAGCTCGAACACCAACATAAGAACTCCAATTTAGTTACTTGCTTCTTCGTCATAAGGCTTACTAATCTCAAAAGACCTTCTTCCTGCTATATCTGTTTTTGCCAGCCTCCTTTGACTGTGTGTATGCCTGGGTGTGTGTGTGTGTGTATATATATATATATACACATGTTCAGATGTGCCTGGGCACATGTGTGTGTGCAGGTATCTGTGCATGTGTGCACACACACATGGAGGCTAGAGGTTGACATCGGGTGTCTTACTGAATTGCCCTCTACCTTATTTTTTGGGGCAGGGTTTCTCCCTGGAGCCTAGAGCTCACTGATTTGGCTCACCTAGCCAGAGAGGATCCTCTGGTGTCCTCTATCTCTGCCTTCTATGTGCTGGGACTACAGAAGTCTGTTCAGCTGGCATTTACAGAGATTCTAGGTCCTCATACTTGCTCAGCAAGAGTTCTGACCTGGTTGCCATCTCCTTTGTGTTTTGGACATCAGGATCCATCTGGTCAGGGGGCTTTAGCCAGAGACACAGTCCTTGCCACACTTTCTACTTCTCTATTTCATAGCTTTGTCTTTGCACATTTCATAGTTCACTTCCTGTGAACTATGTGAACAGAGTGGCATTTCTCCCAGGGTGCTAATTTCTTTTCTTGGTAGCCAGGGCCCTCAAGGTAGAAGTTCATTGCTTTCTTTAGCAAAACAAGTGTTTGAACTGCCTTGGTCGAGCACTTGTTGCTCAGTCTACAGGACTCCAAAATATGTTCTAACAGGGCCCTGGATGGCTGCTACAATAAGATGCTTCCTCTGCCAAGCTCCCCAGGAACACTGCACACACCTTCAGCAGAACAGTGATCTCTCAGCAGTGATTCCTTAACATGTGCCTCCATTAGCAGGCTGGAAGCCCCTTTAGAACAAGGACTACGCCCTAAGCTTAGCATCTCAGCAGCCCAGTACCAGGACCCCCTCCACCATCCATCCACTGGATCCTTTGAGGCTTTCCAATAGCAAATCCCCACAGTTTGGTAGGCTGGGTTTCTAGCTAGGCTTCTGATAAGTTGCTCAATATAGTGCCTTCTACCCAATCCAGTAAGCTCTTAATAGGAAGTATGAAGGAAGCGTTCAGTTGCCAAAGCATCCACGCAGCACTTTTCAATGTACAACAAACCAAGAATGTACTCCAACCAACAGAACATCTTGCCCATCTAAGAGTCGGGAAGCACCATCCCACTCCACACCAATGAAAATAAAGCAAGCTAGTGTATTTTCGAAGAGTTCATTATAGAGATGTAATCTGAATATAAATTTTACCCCAAAAGATTGCTTTTGTCCATGCCCTTCACACTTCCATTCAAGTTCTGATAGTTCAAGCCTTCCAAGTGTAAAGGAAGGCGAAGTTCTAGATTTCCTACAAACTTGTTTTCAGAAACTAAATCCGGCTCCTTGGCACACCATGGGCAAAGACAGGGTGTTGAGAAACTCATGGAAGGGTGGGAAAACAGCACTCCTTCCATCTTTATGATGCCCAGGACACAGTGACCTCTATTCATTTCTTTGAGTAAAATAACTAGAGATGCTCTCAGGAGTGCCAACATACTATGTGAGTGAACTTCCTCTTTAGGATGACAGCAAATGCCTTTCCAGTTCCTTGCAATTCCCTGCTCCCCCTTGTGTTTAGTGCACATCTCGGCTTCATCTGCTCCAAGCTTTCCTTAGATGCCCTGGATCCGTCTTCAGGGCTGTACTGTACCCACCCTCTGCATGCTCTGCTCCAAATCCTCCAAAACGTTGCCTTCCTACATCTCTGAGGACAGCAGATGCCTTCCTCTGGACATTGTATGTATGTGTAAAGATGTTTCTATGGCTATGCTTTAAGGGTTCTTTCTATGGCTATTTAAAATGCCAAATATATTGGAAATTTCCCAGGGGCACACACATGCCTGCTTTTATTCTATATTCCCATGGCAACCATGCTTCCAATAAATATAGTTTATGACTCTCTGTCACAAGTGTGGATAGAGCCTCCCTTTCCTTTACATGTATTTATAAACTGTGTATTTAAGCATTTCGTGTGTTTATTTTTTCTTTTTGTGTCTTTTATATTTTAGTTCACTTTAAATTACAGACTTAGAGGAGAATAATTCTGACGGTGAATTCTCTCTGTAAAATGACTACTATTGGATCATTTGCAATTAAGTGGTAATAAATGCTTCCAGATTTTTGGCAGTGGACTGTAAGCTTGGTCAAAGGCATTGACTCCTTCTATTTACACATTTTAAGTCATATTTTATTGCTAAAAATGGACCACAGAGGTGAGTCCATACCACAGCCCCCACCTGGTGTTTTCAAAAAACCAGAGAGGTTAAGAATCTGAAAGAAAGTCGTACAGCTGCCTAAAAATCAAGCCAGGAATAGGACTACTTACTCCACCTGTGCCTCTCACCCTCATGATGTCACTGAGTACCAGTCTTGGTTTATCCTTGTTGTAGGGGTGTACAGGAAGCTCTTCTTCGTCTCCTGACATTTGAACTGAATGGCTGCAGTCAGTTTGTGCGTCTGGAATTCCTCTACTTATATAACGAAAGTATAATTTTTGGATGTAGAAAATGCTGGAGATTGTTGAAACTCCCGGCACCTCTGACAGCGGCAACCAGAAAATGATTACTGGATACATCATAACACAGTGTGATCTAATTAAAAGGCATTCACAGCTGCTGCAAACTAATAAACAATAATAAAAATGATTGCAAAGGTACTTAGGCTATGCAAAGTGCTGCAGTGATCCCACTTCCCACCCTGTGAGAGTGAATGGATGGAAAATACCATTAGTAATGCAGCATGCTTGACTTGGTCTGAGGTGAAATGCGAAAGAGAACCAGACTGACTTAAAATTGATGAGGAAGGGGCAATGCCACTGAAGGGGGAAATTGAGTTTTAGGGGACCGGTGTGATTTCTTGCACTTATTTGTGCTGGAAACAGACTAGCGCAATGACATCACCCCCCCCCTCCCCTGAGACTACATCCAATATTCAGGGACCACTACTTTCCTTAGCGGGAGGCAGGGGTGGGTGCGGAGTTGCGAGGGTGAGGCCCCGAGGTCACAGGCAGGCCAACAGGGTACACAGAGAGGTCATGCAAGGCCAGAGTTCCTGCTCTTTCCTTGGTGACCAGCCCTCTCTTAGTATAAGGGGCTTCCATCATGGACCCTTTCCCAGAGCCCTCTCTGGGAAGTCAATTCAACAAAATCCGAGGCACAGTTCTCCGCTGAACCAAACCCGCACGCTTGAATAGCCGCAGCTGGCTTTGAAGAAAATGGAACTGTCTCCTGACCGGCTTTGAGGGGCTGCCATTCTTTCCTTCCCGGGCTGAGCCGATTTCCCAGTACCACCCACTCCAGCGCGGGCCCCGCATCTCCGCCCCCGCGCTGGCGGGCGCTGGCTCTGCAGACCACAAAGCGAGCGAGCGCGCGGGTTGACCCAGCTGCTCCAGCGCCACCCGGGGTAACCACGGCAACCGCGGTGGTCAGGAATGCACGCTAATTGAAGGCCCCGTTCCTCCCACAGGGATGAGCAACAAGTGAGGCAAAAAAAATAAGTGAGCTGGGCTGCGTGTGAGGAGGGAGGGGAGGCGGGGCTCAGCTCCAGCCTTGGCCCTGGTGGATGAAGGACCGGGGACCGTGAAGAGCGCCTGCCAGGCCTCATTTGTTTTCTTAAATGACGCAGGGCAGTGAAAAGCTGTGACAGGTCAGAAATCTTAGGATATATTTTCCAACCAACTACCACACCGTGAAGGCACCACGCTTTCACTAGGCCGCAATGCTTGATTCATGTAAATGAAGGGAGACGTAACATCCCTAAGTCCTCATAAATGAAATGCCAGCAAGCTGTAAAGGCTGGGCTGGCCAAAGGGGGCAGACAGGATTCTGTTTTGTTCAAACCACGGGAGGCTCTTGAGATGGGCGACCACCATTACCAGTTCTGGAAAATGCCAGTGTTTGAGCCTGGACTTGCCATAAATGACTTCTGGCGTTCCCCCTCGCCCTTCACTCTTAAGCGTATCCTCGTGAGGATTATAAATTTGGTCACTGCCTTCCCAGGCCCGCTCAGATAGCTCCTAATCCAAGTCATGGGTCTCCTCCAAATGCCACTAGGCATCACTGAATAAGCTCTACAATCGAATCCTTGCAGTTAGCTAAGAGCCATCCTCTCAGAAAATGGGGGGGCTTCCAAATAGCAACCAAAATGAGGCAACCCAAAGACAAAATGGGTGTTGGGTCAAGCTGCCCCAAGTCTACTACCATCATGGAAATTTCAATGGGGCTCAGGTGTCATTGAGAAAATATGAGTCTGTTCCTAATGGGTCAGTTCACAAGGGGCCCGTTAAATCCCTAAGTGCCCATGGACTGTGCTTAAGGAAAACCAACTGTTCAGCAGGAGTCCCCAACATAGATGTCCCTAAAGAAGGTTCCCTTGGATTAGGGATGGTGGGACATGTAGAGGATGGCAGGGTGGGAGAAGAAGCTAACATCTGCTGAGTTTTCAGTCACAACAGTAGGTCTTAGGGGTAACTTTTATGACCCCTCTCCTACTTCTACAGATTGGGAAACTGAGTTCACATTAGCACACCAAGGGCTGTCTGGCCCCCAAGCCTCTGCTGTTCACATTGGACCATGCCCCGTATCCAAAGAGAAATTTACTCACCACCACTGGCGCTTCAGAGTACAGATGGAAGGGGTGAGTGTCAGTGGCTCGGCCTGTATTAGAGGAGGTTCCAAAGCTTCCCCAGCCTCTACTCACGGGGTTCATAACTCCCGGTGAGTGTGGCAAGTAAAACCAGACAGCCAAATGTCCCCAGAGGGCAAATCACCCCTCTACTGAGAATCGGCGGCCTAGATACTTACTATCCAAGCACAGCTTTAAGTTTTTCTTACGCTGCTCTTCCATCACAGCCAAACTGTAACTTTTATCTTCACAAAAGACACAGAATTTTAATAGGGACAAGATGGCTATTTATGTATTTTGTATCTTCCTTGTGTGGGGTCCCAATACAACTAAAAATACTCATCACATTTTTATCCTCATTTAAACAGAAGTCATAACTGAAGCAATACTAAGCCACTCTGTGGTGTCTCTCAATGAGCAAGACTGGAGTTATGCAATGAATTCTTGAAGCTAAGAGAAGTCCTTTCAGAGCGTGAAAGGCTTGGCCCCATATCTCTGAAGGAATCATATCTCTTCTCCCTCCTAGCTCAGTCTCTAAGGGGAGGCGGGACTCCTCCTGATGCCTCAGTAACTCCTCTGGCCCTTCTCTCTCCTCTGTCCTTTCAACACATTTTCTCATTCCTTATAAAGACAAGAACAACTGAGATCTCTAAGTTTAGGGCAGAGCCAGCCAGAGCTAGGACAAAGAGGTTGGAGGAGAGAGATCGGGGCATTGCCTAGAAAACCCCCGTCCTCATTTTCTGTCCCTCTGTTCATGGGAGTCTGTGGGGTTGTCTCAGCCCCTCTAGAATCCTGAAGGTGCAGGTGTGTGCTGAAGTAGGATGTTCCCACATTTGCTAGGGGTGAGTCCAAAACACTCAAACATGGTCAAATCTACAAATGAAATGTGGGCACAGCCCAGACCCTAAGATTCAAAGGTTCTCTCCAGACTTATGGCCAGAGTGTGGCTCTCTTTGTAATTCATTTTTTTTCTCTCTTCCCTCTGCCAGGAGTAAACTTTTTTCTTCTCCAATTCTTCTGCCCTTCTTCCTCTGTTTGTAAATCTTCCAGAGAGAAACAGCAGCAGCCACTCTCTGAGATCAAAGTTTTAGCAAGCAACAAAGACCTCCAAGGAGGCTGTTGCCATGGGAACTCTGGGAGCTGAGGCCCTTCTAATAGGCAAATCTCCTTGGTTAGCAGCACCAGGCTGTGGCTGGCAAAGAGGGAGAGAAGGGGGAAGGGGAGTCTTGGCAACAAGTAGCCTTTCTGAACAGCCTGAACTAAGATCACTGGGATGTGGGACAGGGTCCAAACTGGAACTGCAGGAATGCAGGGGTGGCTGCTAGGACATTCCTTCACAATCTTAGGAAATACTCCCATTAAATATCCCTAGAGTCACCTCGTGGGAGATGTCCCCCTTCCCCTCCCCCCCCCCCCCCCCGGCAAAATTTCATTGATTACTTATTCAGTTCGTAATGGCTTTTTAAAATACCAGTGAACAGAGACGTTTATTTATACCAGACATAGGACTGTGAATAGCTTGAATTAAAAAAAAAAAATCCATGCCCGCCCATTCCTCCACTTGTCTAGGTAATAGATGCTGTACTCTTGGGTAAGCCACAGGAGGAGATGGAAGAAAAAATAGGAACATGACAAGAAAACAAAGGTAATTCTGCAGCATTGTATTTACGGGGGAAAAAAATCAATCCCAAATTAGTGCTTCCTCACAGGGACCTGCTGAGAGCACACCTATTTCTGGCCTCCTCAGCTAGCACTACATTTGGCCCATAAAGAAGCAGAAACTGATGATGAATTCCACAAAATGTTAACAGTGTGTGTTTTTGCCTGCCTGGCATCCCTTCCGTCTTCATTTGGAAACAACTGCCTGGTTCCCTTTAGGAAACTGCTTCTCTTTCCCTCTGCAGCCCCAAATGGGGGGGTTTTGCAGGAACTCTGCAGAGAGACGAGCTCTATCCTCCTGAGGTAGATGAGGCAGGGGCCTGTCCAGGTCCTCTTTGCTTCAAGTGAAGAGAGCCTGCCTGAAAATGATGCTGAGGAAGGAGCAGAGCAGGAGGTGGAGGCAAGGAAAGACCAGCTCTTTGGCACACTGATCCGCCACCGGGACTCACTGATTGAAGCTGGGAATACCCCTGGAGTTTGCTTGTTACCTAAGCCAAAAAGATGCACCTAAGTTTGTTGGAGCCTCCATCCTTTGCAATCAAAATAATTGTGGAAAACATGACAGTTCGAAAGAGTGGGCTTTTCAGGGATAATTTCTTCTTCTGTACTTTACTGTTTGGCTTAAAGTATGATCAATAAGCATGATCATTTTTTTTTTCTGAGACAGAAACAGTATTAAAACAAAGCAAAGCATTGAATGGTATTGGAGGAATTGTCTTCTATGGAGAATTAATTTTGAAATCCGGGGTCTTTGAAATGGAGTAGAAAAAAATCATTGAAAGGTCTCTGGAATGCCATTTTGTTTATCTTTGTATCTAGGCAACCTGGATTGAACTTGTTCTATGTGTTAAAGCTCATCAGAGAAGGAGTTCCTGTGATTTCTCCAAACCACCCGTAATTTCGTTATAATAATTTGAAAAGCCTGTTATTTACCATTAGGAATGTCTCCCTTAGCTTGAACCTAAGCACCCTTTGGCTCATGACCTCTTATTCTAATGCCAGGCTAGAGGCAGACGTGTTCGCTCAGCCTCATTTCCACAGAGGCTCTGTCCCCCCTTTTAAAATTAAAGGCCTTTAAACAACAAGCCTCCACCAGGGACATCAGAAAGAAAAGGTCAGGCCCTTATACTGTCCAAAGAAAGAAGTAAGAACAAGGTGAGCTGCTTTTAGATTTTAAAATAATAACTTCCCTGCATGAGTCTTCCTGAAATGGTGAAGTCTTTTTCCTGCCAGCTGGAGCTGCCCCAGGGAACTTCATTCCTAACCAAACAGTGGCACGGTTCCAGGTTATAAACAGCCAGTCCTTGCCACCGATCCCAGACCCATGTCTAACCTCAGGTGGTTTATTTCTGGACACCCCCAACTTCAGTGACTGTCTGCTGGTACAGCCCTACCATCATCCACCCTGTCTAAATATTTCTAAGGTATCTGTCACTGTCATCTCAAAGCACCAAAACACTGTGTGCTTTTCCAACTTCAGAAAGACTTTACCTTCTGAATCATCAAAAAGACAGCAAAGGGTGTTTGGGATGGTTTTCCTGTTTAATGTCGAAGCAGTGGTTGTCCTCTGGTTTCCATGAATCACACGTCTTTGGGTATTTCTGAAACCTCTGAAGGAAGCATCCACAGCCACTGAGGGAGGTTCAGGTGTATGGGGTGGGAAGAGGGGTGAGTCATGCTCAGCAGGGAGGTATTCAATGGAGACCAGAGCAACTGTGCCTTTGAAGTGAAGGCCTAGGTCAATGGTTATACAGAGTTTAAGGAAGAAATGTGGAGAATCAAGGAAACAAGCCCAGGGCAAGTAGAAATCATGACCTACACCCCCCTAGCAGCAACCACGTTTTTTAGTACATAGCTTAATCCATGGTGTCTCAGTACACATAGGATTTGTGGTCCTGTGAAAGCAGATAAAGTTAGAGATCAAGACAATGGGGTTTAATCATCAACACTTTCTAAAAACTAGCGTGCAATCATAAAAGCAGGGTATTGATTTTCTTTAATTTGGAAAATGAAGGGAATAATTCCTACTCTCCTACCCCATAGAAGCATTACAAGAAAGCATTGTGAGTTAATTTCAGTGTATAGTAACATTAGTGGGGGTCACAATGCTGCCATCACTTTGGCTGATACCCATTTGGCCAAGGGGAGGTGAGGCAGGAGAAGGTATTCCTGTATTCCTTCTCTTTATCTTGGGGCACTACCCCCAGGAAGCTCTGATCTGCAGTGCAAAGCAGTGGACAACTGACCTAATGGGTCATTTGTGCTTTCTCTCTTAAGGCTAGTTTTTTGTTGTTGTTGTTGTTGTTGTTGTTGTTGGGAAAATACAAGAATGGAAAATAACATTTAAGTTGTTTGCTTGGTTTTCTTTTTTTTCTACCAAGGAAGCCCTAAAGATATTTTTCAACAATTCCTGCAGCATAAACCCAGGGGCCCTGGAGCCTCTCTGACAGTGCTGAGAATAAGTGCTATGTTAACAACCGTTATTTTTCTCTGGGGTGTTTACAAAATGACTAAAGAAGTGCTCCATGTCACCATCAGATCTAGATCCTAGAAAGCCCTAGATGACCATTCATCCATTCTCATTTTCATCCCCTATCCCCACTCCACCCTTAGCTGGGAACCAAAGTCTCCAACACAGCAGAGCTAAACAAAAGAGAGGCCTAGAACCACACGCCATCTCTTGGACAGGAACTGTTCATCTGACTACAGCAAATGCAGAAATAAACTTTTGGGCAGAAAAGTCACTGGTGTGTGTGTAAAAGCTAAGGAATTCTTTCCCAAAAAGGTATATTCTTTAGCTCTCTTTTCAATTTTGATATCTTCCAATGCATTTTTTTTTTGCTTCAGTTCACCAGAACCAGTACTTTCAACCATAGTTTCTGATGGATCCATCACTAATAATTACTTAAATACCTAGATGAAGATTGTGACCAATGGAATCAAAGCATCTCATCTCACTTGTAGATGTCTATTGTGTCAAGTCAACAAAGACACATGCAGTATTCAGTAACATTTAAGAGGCACAAAGTAAGAACCATCTATAGATTCTGCCCTTTGTCATTTTAAAGTATCTTTAGGGTAGAGCCCTCCTTGATATAAACATGGAGACATACTGGTCCTTGGCTCTGCAGAGCCCATCATTCAGTGCTACTAAGGGACTCTCAGTTTTGTGAGGAATTGAAGACAAGTACACATATAGTATGGGTGTTACCACTCTCACGAGGTAAAACTAGCACACACCACCAAGGGCTCTATTCTTGGCCTTGTTCATTTTATAGCAGTATCTAGGGTGATTCATCTACTCTCACATGGCTCTGCCTATCTGTTGGTCATGGGTCTTAAACCCACTGTCCCGTCTTCGCTTTCCTCTGATTTCCAGACTTACATTTGCAATTGTCAGCGAGCAATTTACCATGGACAATTTTGGGTAACACTACCTACATTGCTTACTTAAAGGAAATGGATTCAATCTATGAAAAAATATCCTAATGAAACATAGACCCTAGAGCTCTGTTGGTGCCCCACAGGCGTCAGTGACCTTCCTTAAAATCTATATGTCCAAAACTAAAGTCATCCCTCTGCTTCTATACCTGCGTGCCCACCATGTTCTCTTAGTTAAAGGGATGGCTGGTTGCCCACCTAGTTAGAAATCCTTGTATCCTATTTGACTTACCTCTCTCACGGCCTTCTACACAGCCCCAAGATCGATTGCTTTGATCTCAGAACTGTTGTTAGGGTGTCTCCATTTCCTATTCTGGTTCAGAATCTCATACCTTTCATCTGTGCGTCGGCAGACTCCATTTCCAACCCCTGCTCTGCTCTCCTACCACTAGTGAACCGCCTGCCAGGCACACAGAGTACGTTCCAATGCCTCTTGTACAAAACTTCATTCCAAATATTTGAAAACAAGTCCTTTGGTCTTCAAGTGCTTTTTTACTAGAATGAACTCACTAGCCATTCCTCACAGAGAATTCAATAACCATTAGTTCATGTTGTTGTAATTAGCAAACTGTGAACCCCAGAAATCTTTCCAGGCAACTCCATTCTTTAACAGAGAACCGAGAAATCGGGTTGCTTTCCTGGTCTCACAGAAAAAAAGACTGTCAAACAAAGTGGCCTGCAGAATATAACAACCAAACAACTAATTTTTTAAAATGTGACAGTATTTTGAAAAATTTTTATGAAGGGCTGTCAAAGATAAAGACTCAGAATTTTGCATTTAGTACTTAAAAGCACTCAAAAAATTTCATAGATTGAAACCAATTCCTTTAAATAATTAACATAAGTAATATTGCCCAAAATTGTCCATGGCAAAAGTATGGCAGTTTGGACATTTCTAATTAGTGTGGAGCAGAACAGAGCGGCATGTGTCCCTCGGCTGCATCGGAGTAGAAGCCCTGATCGTATGCAGAGCCCTGATGACATTGTTCCCCATTTTCATTCAGGGTTCTCCGCAGAGCAGTCCTAATTTCTGCTCCTCATCTCTCCTCCCATCACTGGTGACCATTGTCGTCCAAGCCTTCCTTTCACTCACCATCTGCTGACCCCTTTTGGCCCCAAGATCGGCATCCTCACCCCACAGTTAGCTTGGATTAATCCAGAGGGATGTCCACCGTGTAGCTGAGCTCATCCTCAGATGGTACAACGTTCCCTCCATCCATTTCCCCCAACATCTGCTGAAGTGGAACCAAATTATCTCAAGTGGTTTTTTTTACCTGGCCTCCTTTTCCTACACACACAATTACTTCTCTACAGATGGCTGCCTCAGTCAAATCGCTGTGCTCACAATTATCTAACTGCAGGCTCAAACTAACTTCTTGTTCCTACAAACAGTCAAGTTTGTAGGAGCAAGTCCTGAGATGAGGCAAAAATGTACCTCTTAGACTCTGTCTGATTTAAAAAGCCACTGCAGATCTCAAGTCTTACCTTGCCGTGTTCTTGACACAGTAAGTCTTTCGCTCCTTTAATTTCCATTTTCCTACAAGCCCCAGCAGTTATAGTTGATATGTTGGCCCTAAGGATTATGTTCAAGTCAATCTTCTAACAAGGAAGATCAATATTACCTCAGTTCAGTTTGTAAAATGTAAGACTAAGACATGAGAGCAATTGCTTTGTCAAAGTGATGACAAACAACTAAAAACTCTAAATAGAAAATGCTACTTTAACCTTGGGTATTGAGTTTCTCACAGTGAGTGGGTAAAAATCAGTTTTAAACTTTATTTTCCTTTCAAACAAGGAATTCTTGCATGTTCCCACAAATTAGTGTCAGCTAACTTTTAGAGGCTACGAGAAAAACAAAAAACAAAAAAATGCAATGAAAAACGCAATGTCTTCTGAATCATGGCTTAAAGGGTGCATCATCAATGATTTTTTTCCCCCTACACAATTGATATAGGTTTTTTTCTTGTTTTCTGTGTTGGTTTAATCTAAACTTTTTGTTTGTTTGTTTTTTCTAACCAACATTTATAAAACACAAAATATGCACTCAGTTTTCAAGGACACCATTTCCCGCTAACATATCCCTCCAATCCACAAGAGGAGAAGTAGCCAGAGTAAGGAGTTTCCAGTTATGAAGCAGTTAATATTAATAAGGTGTATTTGCTTGAAAATAACTCAGATGCTTCCCCCTCCAGTTAAACTAGCGCAGGTCTAAATAGCTCTTCTTATGGGATGCATTTTATTACTAGACTCTCCAGTTTACAGCCAGCTTGCCTCCTGATTATCTTAAGTAGAGACAATTGAGTGTGAAAAGACTCCTGGGGTCTTCAGAAGTGCTTGCACACCAGTGTGTTCTGATCTCTCTTTAGGCTGTACCATACTTCAAAGGCCTCTGGCATCTTCTTGAACAATTAATTACCACATTAAAAAAGACAAGAAAAGGATAAGGGGGAAAAGAGGGATCAAGATGAAAGTAGGAAGGAAAGGGGCACTGAAGAAATGAGAAACATTTCTGACAATGCTCCAGAAAGAGTCACAGGCTTCCAGAAGCAAGACGCGATAAACACAGCTACTACTCAGAAAGAGAACACCCTACAACAGGCCTGTCTGTGCACAAAAGATGAAGACCATGTATGCAGTCTGCAAATACAAGCAGGGAGGAAAGGGGACACAATGCAAGCCGTCTAAAGATAAAAACGTTGCCCCAGGTTTCCACTTACCCAACACCAGCAGTTCCACGGAGTCCTCATTTTTGCCTTCCAGGTCATCCGGGGTGGTGATGATGCAGTAATAGAGTCCACTGTCTCCCCACATGAGCTTTCCAATCTGAAGATCTGCATCTGTTATCACAAAAGGGAAGAAAGGCACTGAACAATGGGGCCTGGGACAAGAGCGCCCTTCTGGGACATCTACACAGTTCTGTTTCCTTGCCTGGATAGTGGTTAGAAAAATGCTCGCTTTATTACGAACAAAATAATACAAACTAGCATCCTTAAGGCAAGAGAAGCAGAGCACAGCCACAAATAGATCTAGTTCCAGTCCAGTTTCAGGAGTAGTTTATAGCTTTGAATTAGGCCTACAATGGCGCCTAAGAATCGGGTAATTTCCCAAATAATTCTGGGTTCCTAGAAATAAATTGATTTCTTCAAATAATTTAATGATCGAATAGGTCATGAGATTTGTGACATTTGCTTATCTAAAGCTTTAGAGAACTGGAGAGAGGGTGGAATTGATTCCTCCACCTGGCTCTGTACCTTGTATGCACACAGCCCTTCCCCAGGAAAAGGCATCTTTAGGAAAGTCCACTTTTCAGGGCCAGTAAAGAGCAATGTCCAGGTACAGAATGTCTGCCTCAGGTTCTTCCACTAAAACTCATTTCAAATAGTTCTGAAAACCATCTCTAAGACTGGAGGTCAGTCGGGCGGTGGTGGCGCACGCCTTTAATCCCAGCACTTGGGAGGCAGAGGCAGGCGGATCTTTGTGAGTTCGAGGCCAGCCTGGTTTACAGAGCGAGATCCAGGAAAGGCACAAAGCTACACAGGGAAACCCTGTCTCGAAAAACCAAAAAAAAAAAAAAGACTGGAGGTCAGGCTCCGAAAGGCAACTCCGGGGCTTATTTCTGTGTTCCCGACATACTCCATCGTCTGCTCTCCCCTCCCTGTCATCCAAAGCAATACGCCGGGACTCCTGACGCTCCCATCTCCCACAAGATCAGATCCTTGAGGAACTGAAAGGCTGACCTCCCTCCCACTCCCTAGGTTCAGAACAAGGGCGCCGGTACCATGAACTATGGTGATCTCTCTGCCCCTGTAGAAGTCTCCCAGGGTGACGGTCGAGCCCTGCTTGGAGGCTACCACTCGCACGGTCCTCCTGCTGTCTAGACAGTCCAAGTAGGGGTCCCATTCTAGGTTCCTCTTGCTGAGGGCCTGGGCCCTGGGAGAGGACATGCCCAGGGATTCCCCCATGCGGTCCTGGCAGTAGGACTTGAACTTCCACTGTACCACTGCGGGCTGATGGGAGGAGGTGGAGAAGTGGCAGCGGAGCACGGTGGGCTGGAAGAGCATGGCCACCTTCTTCTTGTCAGGCACCGTGACCTGCAGGCCTTCCACCATGGCTGCAAAACAGAAAGAAGAACACGTCCAAGCCGTATCCATATCACGGGCCTCACCTCTTACCACGTGATCATGTCATCCCTCCGCACACCCTCAGTCTGCATTCATTTGGGCTCACAGTTTCAGGTTACCGTCTACGGTGGTAAGGACGGCAGAAAAGCGGGAGCTCGAGGCAGCCAGTCACACTGCATCCACAGTCACGAAACAGAGCGATGAACGTGTGCGCTTAGCTCGTGTTCTTCTTTTTATACAGGCCAGGTTCCGAGCCCAGGGAATGATGCCACCCACAAGGAGTAGGTATTTCCACCACAACCTAAACCAGATAACCCTCACAGGCATGCCCAGAGGCTGTATCCCAGGTTATTCTAGGTCTCATCTAACCACCACATTGCCAAGACATTCTAATATCAATCAGCTAGCTTCTTGCCTTCAGCCTCATCCCTTTGACATAACTCTGTGTGAGCATCGAGCCTCACAAATACCAACAACTTAGCCATGTTAGTCCACATCTCCAGGTCTTGGCACATGATAATCCTTGTTTCTGGAATGCTTTGCTTCACTTCCCTCGGAAATTTGTTCTCCATCATTCAAAACCCAATCCAAAGGCCTCTTAAAACACATTCTTTGACTGGTTTGTCCCTTCCTCCCTCATATCAGCAACATATTCTTGTGTACACAGTTATTGTTAACGATTCTGTGAGGATTTCTTTTCATGCCCTTTCAGGAAAGGATAGTATATTGTCTTGCCATCCTGGATTATGAAGCCCAGGGGTGCTGAGCAAATACCTGATAAATAACAATGAAATCAGGAAGTATGACTTCAAGAGCCATTGACTTCCCTTCCAGATGGTGACCCAAGCGAAGGGGAAGAAAAAAAGGAGAAAAGCAGTCTCTTCACAGAAAGGAGATCTCAGATCCAAAGCAGTAGACTAGCTTGAACAGCTTTTAAGAGTAGTCCAAAGCAGAAAAGACACAAAAATAAGATGAGAAGGGATGCCAGGAGAACAGGGTAATTACAGTGAATGAGAGACCTGGGAAATTTGAGAGACAAAGAGCCTGTGCAAACTCACTAATAAAATCTAGAAATTCTAAGCACTGAGAACACAGCTCCTTAAGTGATGGGAGAGTCTAGAATTTTGAGCCTAGAAACTTGTTAGAAGCAAAAAAAGGGGGGGGAATTGTGATGAGAAGCAGAGAAAAGGAGTATAAAGATATATGGAAAAGGTTCCGGGCTGAATACAAGAATCGCCAAGTTGACTTCAGGTAGCCTGGAGCAGAAGGCTTTTCTTTTCTCTTTCTTTTTTTTCTTTTTCTTTTTTCTTTTTTGGTTTTGGTTTTGGTGTTTTGAGACAGGATTTCTCTGTGTAGCCCTATCTACCTTGGAACTCACTCTGTAGACTAGGCCAGCCTCAAACTCAGAGATCCACCTGCCTCTGCCTCCCGAGTGTTATGATTAAAAGCATGCACCACTGCACCCAACATGAGGCAGAAGGTTTTTGCCTTGGAACTGTGACATTGAGACAGGTGAGAAAGGGTGCTTTTTGGTTGATAACTTTCTCCTCTGTGCCTACAGTACACAGCACTCACCCTCTTAGCTCAAACACACTTCTTAGGGACAGGCCTCCTTACCGAAGTAGCCTTGACAAGGATAAGATGTACTCATGTAGCTGGGTGGTGGTGGCGCACACCTTTAATCCCAGCACTCGGGAGACAGGCAGATCTTTGTGAGTTCGAGGCCAGCCTGGTCTACAGAGTGAGATCCAGGAAAGGCAGAAAGCTACACAGGGAAACCCTGTCTCAAAAAAAAAATGTACTCATGTCTCCTGATTTCCAGACCCATATCCCTCCTCCATGAGAGGCACACTGAGAAACACAGGCCCTAATTCTCATTATGAGAAAATGATTTCTTCATTCCATGGAATTTGGTAGTGAACACAAGAGAGTGTTTTGGACCAGCCATGTGCTTGGAGGCTACCCGTGAATAAATAAAGGAATGGATGAGCAAATATATGACTATTAGTATGAGAATTTTGAGGGCTTTGCAGAGGAAAGTAGTAAGTGAGTCATAGATCGCATAGTATATTAAAATAGTGTTGGCACCAAACAGGAAGGGCTTGGAATATCATCTGGCAACATACTAGTAGCAAGGCCTTAAAATCTGTGTAGCAATCTGAGATTCATTTTCCTCACCTACCCAGTAAGTATCATAATGCTTTCTCCCAGGGACACAACACGAACATGATATCTCACTGGGCTCCTTCAAGGAACAGACTTAATAGAGGTTCACTGAGAGGTAGATCTCAAGTGACAATCCCCCTCGCCATTTTCACCTTTGTCCTTGCTTCCTGTTCCGATGCCACCACATCTCAACGACCATCTCCTATCATCGGGTTTGATCATACATACCCACATTACGTAGACCAGCCCCAGCGAGGGGTAAATAACAATTCCATCTGGAAGCTCAGTTGCAACCTCCCACCCCAAACGTTGCTGTAGCTAATTTCACTCTCCCTGACTCACATTGCTACAATAGGAACATACATTACTTTACAGTTACTCCTTAAATTACACAGCACCAATTTTTGGCCCTGAAATACTTCGAATCTTTATTCATATTCCAGTTTTCCAGGAGACATAAATGGAGCAGAGAGGTGACATGGATTCAATTAATAATCTCTGCGTTTGGATGAGACACAGGCACTATTGCCAGGATATACCATGCACTTGACCATGCCAGTTCTCTGCTCTGTACCCTGCTGAGACTCTACTTGAGGAAATCACAGTCCCTAGCCTCTCCAGGGTAATCAAATCAGCAAGGGGGAGAGTGCACCATAAAAGCATTGTTGAGGTTTTAAATGTTAGGTACTCTTATATTTTTTTAAGAGTCAAGTTTGGAGTTTTGTTCATTAGATGATTGCTGAGAATAACCTCTTCAGCAGCTCTGTTCTCTGTTAATGAGATCAGCCATTTGAGCAAGCCAAGCCATTGAACCCTCTTGATCAATTATTAATAGGAGTTAGTCAGTTCTCAGCTTCTTCCGTGAGAGACACACAAACTCATGCTCCAAAGAGTAAGAACTACATTCTCGGACACATTTGCCTTTTTACAGCATGGAGGTTAAAGGCCTGGATTTGGGAATCAGTCCTAAATTAGAATCCAGCTACGTAGCCTTAGGCAAGTTACTCAACTCATGAGCTTCAGATTTCTCATGAGTAAAACCATAATAATAGTAACAGTCTTATGGGTTGTTTAAAGGTTAAATGACATTTTATTCTAAATACTGATGGTAGCAGATGATATATATTAAGCACTGAAAAGAAGCAACTGCTGCTTTGTGGGAGACTGTGGGAGTCCAGCTCCGACCTGTTTCTACCTTTTCAAGGGTTCTTAGGTGGAGGAGAGAGGAATTAAGAAATGATAGAAAGAGAGACCTAGCCGACGAGAAGAAAGTCAGAAACTCAGGAGAGCTTTGGGAGGGCCTGGGTCAATACCCAACAGCCTCGTCCTTTATTGAAAAGGGCTTTTTATAATATGCCAAGGGGAAAGGCAAAAGACCTCCCCCTTGCAAGATCAAAGCACACTGTACAGCCAAGTGTAGACCCTTCCAAACACCTGGTAAACACGCCCGTGACCAAATCATCTCCTTCTGCAGTCCTGCTGGGTAAAGCAAGTTCAGATTCTCTGACCCTGTGTAAGTTCTCACTAGGAAGCTTCTGTGGCCTCCCACACTGCTTTTGTTACTGTGACTATCAAGAAGTATCTCTTGGCTTCTGTGGAGCTGTGGTCCCCAAGGTAGGCAAGTGCAGATAGCTGGGTATGAGAGGCTGAGTGTGAAAAAGGCAGAATAGGCAGAAGCTGGATTATATACGGGCATGCTGGAATATATCATTAGGAGTTCCACGGGAATAGTGTCTGGCTGTGCTCATCACTTCACTAGTCCGTGTCCTTGAAGTCAGAATGAAGAGTGGGGTGTGTGTGTGTGTGTGTGTGTGTGTGTGTGTGTGTGTGTGTGTACACGTGTGCACGCACTGTATGGGTATAGATGCACATGCAGGTGCAATGGGACCCTGTACTGAAGACAGAGCTGGGTCATTTGAGAGGACAGGACCAGAAGTTCTGAGTGTCAGTGTACTGGACTTTTGAGGACTGTACGGGTTAAGGTTTAAAGCTAAAAATGACAATTCCTGTCTCCACTTTGTAGGTTTCCAATGGTAAGGTGAGTACCATTCAGCTCCCAAGGCTGCTCTGACCCCACTCATCAGGAATCCATCCTCATAAGAAGATAAAGGTCTAGAACTGCTTTTCTGGCCCCAACCCTGACATCTACGGTGAGAATAGGATTCCTTTTGCCCACTGGACAGCATCTCTTGTTCTCATCCTATGTTTGCCTCATACAGAAACTGTCCCCACTTTGGTGTGCTAGTTTGCACCCTAGTTGTCCTGCCCAAAACTTCCATTTGCTTTTCCCAGACCCCGATGGCAGCCCCTTCTGTGAAGGCTTGGGTATTTTTCCTGTGTCCCATCATGCATAGTTGAGTCACAACTGAAACCATGATGGTGCTATCCACCATGCCTTCTCTTCCATGATGAACTGAAACCCTATAAAACTGTGAGTTGTTGGGAAGTGTGGTCACAGTGAGGCAAAAGTAACTAATATACCCCAGGTAAAAACTTCACCTTTGATGATTTTTTTCTCTGCCTTTGACCTCATTGAGCTAGTCACTAAGTCTAAATACCTCTCAAACTTGAATTTTCTCTATTCCCACTATAACCAGGTCCCTAGTTCCTCCTACCAGGTAGTAGTTGTGTGGCACTATGTGCCAAATCCCTCTCTTTCAGCATTTTAATGAATTCTTTCAAAAGCCTATAAAACAGGGGTTATTATCACACTCATTTTACATATGAAAAACTGATGCTCCAAGAATATGCGTACCCTGTGTTCTATATCAGGGCAGCAGGTGACAGTGAGGCTGAGGCCCAGGCTGACTGGCTCCACAGTTCTTAACCATCCTTTCACATAGGCAGCATGACCACCTGTGTATGAGAACAGTGTCCCGAGTAGCCTCCCTACTTCGAACCCAATCTACACTCCACATTTTTTCTAGAGCATTCTTTTTTAAACACATTATATCATCCCTATCAGTTTCACTATCAAACATTCCAGTTTCTTGCTTTGAAAACTATTCATTCCTCATTCTCTCCAGGATACAATCCCCAGATTTCAGTGCCTTGGTATGATATAAGATCTCATTCACGGGTCTCAAGAGATGGCTCAACAATTAATAGCACATGCTGCTCTTCCAAAGGATCTGAGTTCAGTTTCCAATACCTGCATTGAGCAGCTCACAACCACCTATAACTCCAACTGCAGAAGATCCAATGCCGTTTTCTGGCTTCTAGGGGCACTCACGTACACATGTGATATGTGCACACACACACACACACACACACACACACACACACACACACACACACTAAAATGTAAAGACAGATCTTATCCATGACTGGTCCCATGTACACTCCAGCTATTTTTCATCCTTTGTCTATAATGAAAGGACACAGAGCTGAAAGGTGTGCCTGGAGTCAGAGAGAAGCACTGAGGGGAGGTGTGGCAAACATGGGAACAAGGACTGGCACACAGTGGGAAGGCTGGTGTTCTGAGCTTGGGCACTGGCACACAATGGGAAGGCAGGCATTTTGAGCTCAGGTCCTGGCACACAGTGGGAAGGCTGGTGTTCTGAGCTCAGTCACTGGTACACAGTGGGAAGGCAGATGTTCTGAGCTTGGGTACTGGCACACAGTGGGAAAGCAGGCATTCTGAGCTTGGGCACTGGCACACAGTGAAAAGGCTAATGTTCTGAGCTTGGGCACTAGCAGTAGGAAAGCGCAGGCACTTGTGTCAACTTAGGGAGCTTGAGTTTTGAAGTTTTCTTAATCATTTTAGCAGTACAGAAAGAATCAGTTCCACCCTCCAAACTAAGGTAGATATTCCAGAAAACTGAAGAGAGGCACAGGGAAGCAAGGAAAAGGCAAAGAAGGAGGAGCAGGGGATGGTGTGTGTGGTACAGAGCACACCTGCAAAGTTCAAAAATCCCTTAAAAAGTTGAACACTGGCTGAAGGAAGCACTACATGGCGATCAACGATCACAGGTAGTACATTTGCAGAGGAAAGAGTCGTCATTCTCAGACTATGTATTCTTACGTGTACTTTGCCTCATGATCTCCAGAAAAGAGTTGGCCATGAGTATTTTAATCCTGTCAAATGCATTTAAAATACTTCATTAAGCTCTAGCAACATCAAGAAAAGAAAAAAAAATCCCAGATCTTGGTACATTTAATCTAACCTTGCTTCTATTATTACTCTAAGGTCCCCAAGGTTAGTGGCCAGAATTTAGTTGAGTCTGTACCCCCAGCACATAGCAAAGCCATAGACTATAGCTGAACCCTAAAAACATGTGGCGTGAATGTGCAGATGAACGCACACATGAACCTGTGAGTATGAATAGCTTCCTTAGCAGGTGGGCCTCAGCGCAGAGCATGGATTCCGGCCAACACCTAGGAAGCTGCCTGGAAGTAGACGTGCGTAGTGAGGGCTCAGAACAGCAGCTACCCTCTTGGCTTATTTCCAGACTAGGGAAAGTCAGCGCCAAGTACAGACAGTGCCTGCAAAGTAGGGTCCTGCCCCAATTCTCGTGTGAAGAAAAGGAGTCCACAGATGACAAGCTGTGTTCTTCGGGAAATGACAAAAGCAGATTCTAAAGCAGAGCTCTTCTTATTTTAGCACCCTCTTTTTTTTTTTCAAGTTCCCTTCCCCCACTTGTTGTTAGCTATTCCTCCAGCATCTTTGAGAGGCAGCTCTATAAGCACACCCCCATTTTAGAGAAGCAAAATTGCTGCCAACAGTCACAGAGAAGTACCCTTGGAGACAGGCATCTTTAGAAGCTTTGTACAAAGCTTACCCATCGCTTAACTTCAAGTCTCCAAAGCAGATCTGACAAATTTCTCATTCCACAGAGTATCCCACAGACTACTAAGGTGTGTCTCTATTCAGTATGGCATTTCAAATCTTCCTTCTCCTGCCCTCAGGTTGTCCTAAGAAATTTATCATTTGTTTCACGTTTTAAACACGTTGTCTCAATCTCCCAAGACATTTTTTTAAGAGACAATTGATGGGCAGGCTTTCTAAATGTAGGCAATGAATAGAAGGTACGCACATATCTCCAGTGGGGTTAGCCCCATAGTCCAGCCAAGTAAAGAATGACTGTACATCCCTGAGTATCCGGGATGGAAGCATTTGCCCAGTGTCCAACTGCAGGTTAAAAGTTTAAAGACAAAGAAAATGCAGCTTGATAGTTTTCTTCTAGAAGTAGAAACCATCTTCTTGATCAACTAAGGATAAAAAAGTAAAATAAAGTCTTTACTAAGAGTAGTAGGCATTACCTTCGTACCTGTCTGTTTTCTGACCTTTGTTCTCTAAGTTTCCCAATTGACTCCCCAAGTCAATCAGATCCTTTCCAAAAAAATTTCTCCCCTGCTTAAACTGGCTAGAATCCGTGTCTCTCCTTTGCTACCTCAGTACCTGAATCCTTCAGCTATATTAGTTATGGGGTAAACAGATAGACCATTTGAAGTTTTTTTTTTCTTTTATGCTAGCATTCTAGTATGTTTTCCTTCTAAGAATCTCAAAGGTCAACACCATGTCCCCATTTCAGACAGGATTGTGCTCAATGCCACCCAGGGGGGCTTTGCTTATGGCCTAGTTATCATTTGCTGCCAATAGCTCTGATGCCTGTGCACACAGAGCTCGCCACTCATTAAGCATACTTCCTATGTCTCCAGCTGGGCCATGCTTTCTCACTCTGCCACCACCGTGTAGATAAAAACCAGACATATATCTCCTTTCTATCTGATTTATTTCATCATCCACAGATCTGAAATGAACTATGGGTGACGTCTAGCTGGCTTATGTGCTGTTCCAACGGGACCAAAGCAGTACTGAAAGGGATCAGTCTTTATCCTGCAGTACAGAGGAACCTTAGAAACCATCCTGGTTCTTTCAGATGGGTCAGACATCAGCCATTTAGAAAGGGCAGGGAACATATAAGAAAGTTCCTATCAATCTTTGTCAACTTGTTATTTGTATTTCCTGTCTAGATCTCCCCTGAACTCCAGACCCAAATACACACTATTTTAGTGTTACATAAGCATATTCACACTCACTCTGTTAAAGAGGGAGACACATCCATTTCCTCCTTTTTAGTAACAGAACATTCCAGGTTTTCATTTGGCCAGACAAACCATCAAAAACTACACATTTCCTGGACTCTCTTGCAGCTAGCTGTGACTATGTAACTAGGTTTAAGAAGTGAGAAGTAAGGTGTACAGCTTCTACATCTCTCTGCCAGCAAGCTGTTTGCCTTCAACTCTACTTTTCCTTGTTCCTCATACTGAGAAAAGCCTATAGCTAGGAGCTACATGTTGGAAATGGTAGCCCTAGCCCCACAGATTCGAGTTGTAATGAGAGAGAAATAAAGTATTTTATATTAGTCACTATGTGTGATAGTTAAGATCATCAACTTTATAGGACCTAAAATAACTGAGGAGGCAAGACTCTGGGCATGTCTGGAGGGAATGAGGTGGGAAGACCAGACCTAAATGTAGACTGTATCATGCCATGGGCTGGAGTCCAAGACTACATAAAAAGCAGAAATGGCCGAGCCCAAGCATTTCTTTCCCTCTGCTTCAGACTACAAATACAATGTAATCAGTGTCTCCAGCTCCTGCCACCATGAATCCCCTGCTGTGGTAGACTGTAGCCTTGAACTGTGAGCCAAACAAACGCTTGACCTGAAGTTGCTTTATCAGGTATTTTTGTCCCAGCATTGCATAAAGTAGCTAATGTTTTAGGGTACCTTAATCATAGCAGCCTAGGCTATAATATAATTAGGGGAAAGAGATGGAGAGATTTCCATGCCTCTCCTTTATGTGTTTCCCCTTTCATATTAATTCATGTCCATAGACGGTATCCCTAGAAATTCCCAGATAGAAATCTGGAGGCATCTTTAACATTCCTTCCCCGTCAACCTCCACATCCAGCTAAAACTATTTCCACCATCCTGTCAGTCTGTCCATGTCTGTCTCTCAGCTCACTGTACCATGTCAGTTCAGGTCCCATCACACCTTCTCCTACAAGGTTTTTTACCCACATCTAATCTATTCTCCACCTTGAGCCCAAATGTTCTTTCTAAAATGCACATTTGATCATGGCACTCTCCAGCCTCTGACTCCTTTTTCAAGAGTCCCTCTAGCCTTCTGGAGGACAAAGGGGCTTCTCTTCTGTTTGTTCCTGCAGCACTAAATGCTTCAACCACAGATAAATATTTTTAGTTTTCACAAAATAACATGTACTCCCTTGATTCTCAGCCTTTCTATAGCCTGTTCCCTCTGCACATTTCTTTCTCCCCCACAGCACCCCTTCCCTTCTAAACTCCTACTTATTCTCCAGGACTCCCTCAAGTATCACTGTCTCTGGAAGCTGCTCCCTGCTCTTACTGCAATCACCATACCCCGCAGAATCACGTCTCATTGCCTGAGAATTCCCTTTTTAGTCATCTGGGGATTTTGCTAACAACAGTTCCATTCTGCAGGTTTTGAAAGAGTCTGCTACACAGTAACAACATTACGGTTAGTAGATGACTTAGTTCCTCTGATAAGACTGTACTGTTTGCTCCCTCGCCAATCTTGCGATTGTGCTCTACAGGCAAGGGTACAGTTCAAATTCCACACACTACGCACTGAGCCACAGAATTTCCTTTGCCCAGTGTAATATGAGCAGGTAAGTCAGAAGACATGCCTAAGTAAAGGTTTTGAAGGCACTTGTGCGGTTTGGCTCTACACACTGCCTTTATACTCCCACCCAATGCCCCAAGCATTTGCCATCCACTGTGAGAACAAAATAATCAGTCAGTGTCTGTTCCTTCATACTGGGGATTGGAAGACAACTAGTACTGAGTCAAGTCCTCCAAGTCTAGCTAGCAGCCAGCTACCCACAGCTGACTGCAGCTTCCCTGTGACATGGTTAAGAAATAAATATCAGCTACAGTGAGCCATTGAGATTTATTTCTCGATGTTGGGTCAAAATGCTAATGAATATACCTAGTTGGGCTCGGGAGAAGGACTGAGTTATGACTATGTGCCAAACACTGTTCTGAGAGTTTTTACATGGTTTAATTTTAGTTATCTGACTAGCATTGTGAGATGAGTTAGCTTTCTACGTCAAAGCCAATGGAAATAAGATAAAATGCTAATCTAGCATTCAAATCCAAGTCAGTTAGTGCTAACCCCACTCCTAAACACACACATAGAGAGAGACAGAGACAGAGACAGAGAGACAGAGAGGGAGAGAGAAAGAGACAGAGAGGGACAGAGAGACAGAGAGAGAGAGCTGCCTCTGACCTGCTTCTGCCTCAGTATCAGCCCCTTGGAAGCCCCAGTACAGAAGAAGTGATAATGTGAGGGCCCTGATCCTAAGCCAGAGCACAGCCTCCTGGAAGCTCCAGACACGGAAGGAGAACAGAGGAAGTATCGTGCTCTTCTGAGTTCTCTTGTTTCTTGGCCCATAAAGAACTCCAGTCATCCAAAACACTTTCTTTCATTTTCAGAGAGCCAAAAACCTATCTCAACCACCAGGATTTGAAGCCCACATATAGCACAGCCCCATCTTGCATGGCTCCTGGGTGTATAGCACCAACGCCCAGTCCCAAATGCTCAGCAGTGTCTTCTGTCCCTGGGACACAGCCTCTGCCTTTCCAGCGAATTCCCCATCCCTACCCCCACATCTCAAGACGTGATTTAGGGAAAACCAACAACCAATCTTTCTCACTTTCCCCTCCACTATTTTCCTGAATTCCATAAACTCCAAGCCTCAATACCCAAGGTGTCACAATAGTCATGTATATTCACTTAAGTCGAGAGTTACAGTTTGATCCACCTTAGCCAAAATAGAATGATTCCCTTGGACTCCAGCACTTGAAACAGCCAACTTATGCTAAAGCGGTGACACACTGTAGCTCGTGCATTTTTCAATAAACAAAACCCCATGGACAGATACGTCCCTTATTTCCTCTGAGCCTTGGTCTTCTTGAGCACAAGGATCACTGAGATAAGGTAGATGAAAGTCACCCAACACAGACAAAAACATCACAGCACAAAATACGAACAACCACCACAAGCCATTACTTGTCTGTATATTTCTGATGAAAGCAAAAGAAGGATAAATGCCCAAAGGAGTGAAAGGCAGACGGAAATCCCTGGAAAATGAAGGGATAGTCCAGGGCCGTGCTGGCTGTAGCAGGATTCAGCCCACCTAGTCCAATGTATTTGCCTCGCTCTACCAGTCCCCACGGTGACCATCCAAACCTGTCTTCCAAAAACTTAATGCTAATCCATTTGTTCTGAGAATCTACACAACAGATCTCCCTTCCTAACTGGTGGTTTTCATTCTAATCACTGAAGAGAGTGGAGATTGCCTCGGCTTCCTTCCCTGGGTGAATTATAAAAGGATGAATAGACAGGTCACTCTTGAGCTTTGATATCCAGCTCATCAAAATTAAATGGAGAAAGAGTTCCGACTCAGAATCACACAGCCAAAAGAAACCCTAGGAATCACCTCATCTAACAGACTGTAAGATCAAGAGATAAACCTGCCCAGGGCTCTACAGCTATTTGTGGAAGAGCTAGTCCTTGAACTCAACCTACAGCTCCCAGGTCAGGGAGCTTTCCACCCACCAAGTTCCAGTACTGAGACAGCTAACATCAGATCAAGCATTATGTACTTGCAGTAACTCCTCGAGCACAGTAGCACAGAGCTTACAATAACACAAGTCGTACTAAGACTTGAATCTTTGCACGTCAGCCACTCAGCAGATCCATGTGTCTGAACTGTAGGCAGTGGTAAGAGTACAAACACAGCCACCTTCTTCTAATCCAGCCAGAGGCATCCAGGCTGGGGGACGGGGAGTGTGGGAACAGCTATGATAACGTAGTGAAAAAAGTTTGATAGAAACAATGTTGCTTCTGTGGAAAAACATAGGAGGGAAAGAGCGTAGGAGCTACACAGGATGTGAAAGGGATGGTGGAAGTTGAGGTACCAGCAATCTCCAAAAGAAGGTCTTCCTTTCCCAGGATTAATAACACTCTTAAGTCTCCATGCCCACTATCCTTCCATGGCCGTCAAATAGCAACGTGGCCCGGGGAATAGCCATGCCAGTACCTCCCTGTCTCCTCCAGGCTGGGTCAGGAGGTTTTCTGAGGTACCTCACAATACTCAGGGAAGGTTTCTCTTCCTGCTTCTACACAGTGCTAGTACTGTTGTCCACAGCCGCACAGTCAGT
>CABHPQ010158583.1:1160-19156 GCA_902168405.1 Peromyscus aztecus
AGCACCCACTGACAGGCGTGAGTCCCAGCACCCACTGACAGGTGTGACTCCCAGCACCCACTGACAGGCGGGAGTCCCAGCACCCACTGACAGGTGTGACTCCCAGCACCCACTGACAGGTGTGACTCCCAGCACCCACTGACAGGTGTGACTCCCAGCACCCACTGACAGGCGTGAGTCCCAGCACCCACTGACAGGTGTGACTCCCAGCACCCACTGACAGGCGGGAGTCCCAGCACCCACTGACAGGTGTGAGTCCCAGCACCCACTGACAGGCGTGAGCCCCAGCACCCACTGACAGGCGGGAGTCCCAGCACCCACTGACAGGTGTGACTCCCAGCACCCACTGACAGGCGTGAGTCCCAGCACCCACTGACAGGTGTGACTCCCAGCACCCACTGACAGGTGTGACTCCCAGCACCCAGCCGGTTGAAACAAGATGGTAACAACTAAACAGGTAAGCTTTCTCTCCTGATCTTTGTCATTTAAAATACATGAATACAGAGCAACCAGCTGCAGGGAGAGGGCTTTAAGGCAGGCAGGAAGTGGGGGCAGGGCTGTGCTTATGACCAGCTCTGTAGAGGGTGCGAAGGGTGAAGAGAGTCCTGCTGGGGACTAAACAGGACTTGGGATTCAACAACACAGGAGGTAAGATAGAATCCCACCAAGTTCTCTTCTCTTGGTATATCTTTCATGTTTATTTACTTTATTTTTATATTTTAAAGTGTTATGTGTATTTATATCAGTGATGTGTATGTGCACATGTGTGTAAGTGCCTGTGGAGACCAGAAGAGGGTGTTAGATCTCCTGAGCCAGAAACAACCCAGTGTGGGTGCTAGAAATGTGCCAGAACCTGCTGAACAACAGAACGTGCTCTTATCTTTCCAGCCTCTATACGTACGCACTTTTAAAGCAAGTATTTTTCAGTGGCTGTCCCAAGGTTTAACATGTACATCTAAAAACAATCTAAATACACCCTTATATAATACTACACAACTGCTTTTTAATGGGAATATGTACCCACCCCATCCTTTCCATCTTCGTGTCAATCATTTCACTTATCATATGCTGTGGTCATATTATCACCATACAATTATCACTTTCGAGCCATCGTTTTAAAGATAAATTATTCTGGCCAGGCGGTGGTGGCACATGCCTTTAATCCCAGCACTCAGGAGGCAGAGGCAGGCGAATCTCTGTGAGTTCGAGGCCAGCCTGGGCTACCAAGTGAGTTCCAGGAAAGGCGCAAAGCTACACAGAGAAACCCTGTCTCAAAAAACAAAAAACAAAAGCAAACAAAAAAGATAAATTATTCTACCTTCATTTACTTTTTTCTATTGTTCTTTCCATAGATTAGAGTTTCTAGCTCTTGTATTTTCTTCTTTCTAAACTTCTTCCTTCTCCTCCTCCTCCTCTTTTGGGCAGTGAAATCCCACGTGTGTGTGTGTGTGTGTGTGTGTGTGTGTGCGCGTTGGTGTTTTGCCTGCATGTATGTCTGTGTGAGGGTATCAGATCTTGGAGTTAGACAGTTATCAGCTGCCATGTGGATGCTGGGAATTGAACCTGGGTCCTCTGGAAAGGCAGTCAGTGCTCACTGCTGGGCCATCTCTCCAGCCCCATGAGCATATTTTTTTGTCTTTACTCTTGAAGGGAAATTCCACTGGCTGTAGAAATTAAGGTTGGCAGTCATTTTCTTTTAGCATTTCAAACGTTATACACGGCTGTTCTTGCTTCCGTAAAGCAAACCTGCAATAATCTCTACTCGGCTGTTTTCCCTGCTGCCTGTGGATCCCTTCAAGATTTTCCATTAGTCTGCGGAGGATCTTGGCTGCCGTTGGCTCACACATTTCTCTGGCCTGTCAGTTTTGCTTAGATTCCTGTCTGTTATACTTTTTTGATTTGGTCTCATAGACTTTTCTGTCACTATGTCTTTGAATTCTAGTATTTCCTTTTGATTAATTTTTGGGTGGTGGTAGTGGGGTAGAGACTCACTACTGCAGCCCAAGCTAGCCCTAAGTTTGGATTTCAGGCATCAGCCACCATGGCCATCTAACCCATCCTTATGGTGTCTATCTCTCTATTGACATTACTTATCTGGTCTTGCACATTGTATAACTTTCCCACCATCTGTATCAAATCACAGCTTTTAAATTGCCTACCTGATAATATAAACATCCATGTCATACCTGAGTGTGGGTTCCATGATTGTTTTCTCTCTTTAAATTTAGTCATTTCTTTCCTTTTGCAACTTGTTATTTCGTTGCGGAAAACTGGGTTTTAGGGATTGTGACTGATCTGTTTTTAGTAGAAAGGTTTGTGTCAATCTTGCTGGGAGGTGGGTTATATCTTTACTATAGCTGTACATACCAGGGGAATCGATGTTTTGCAAGTTATTTTGTGTGTGGGGAAGGGAGGGGAGGGGGTAAGGGTGCATCAATTCACTTACTTTCCTGGAGACTTGGTGAATGTATGAGGTGTAAGAGTGGAAGCTGGTTCCTGGCCAACCAGGCAGTGTCTGGAGTGGGTTCCCTCTGGTGGAGTTGGCCTCGCTATACCTTTGGTTGGCCACTCCTCCAAGTTCTGTGTCCACATTACCCCAGTACATTTTGCAGGTCAGACAGATTATAGGTTGAAAGTTTTCTGACTGGGTTGGTGTCCCAATCCCCTGTTGGAAGTTTCCCCTGGTTATGAAGATGGCTGGGTCAGGCTCTGTATCCTCCACTACTAGGAGTCTTTGATAGGGTCTCTGGAAGATTCCCATTGGGCTGCCTCGTCCAGCCTTGCTATGAGGGTTTGTGCCTAGTCTTAGTGTAACTTGTTATGCCATATTCGGTTGATGTCCCTGGGGGAATCTTTTCTTTTCTTTTTTTTTTTTTGAGGGGAAATGGAGGAGTGAATCTTGGGGAGAGGGGAGGTGAGAGGGGTCTGGGAAGAGTGGAGAGAGGAGAAACTGCAGTTGGGATATAATGTATGAAAGAGGAATAAAAAAATTATAAACTTTATTTTTTTTAAATTTGCTAATAAATAAAAACATTACACACTAAATTTAACCAGAAAAAAATAAAAAAAGTGGAAGCTGGGGGCATTCTGAAATGGTCACTCTAAGCTGGCCTGTTCCTCCTCTAGGACTTCTTCCCAAAGTTCTGCTTCTGTCCCCTGTGGAGTTCCCAGGCAGCTTCCTTGATGCCTTCTTGACTGTTCACTACGGATTCTCTTGAGCTGAGGGGCGACAGCCTTCACCTTGGAGTAGTCTTATTAGGGAGGAGAAAGTCAGGGCTTCCAGGGGCTGTCTTCCTCCACTGCCTAGGGCCATGGAGATTCCCGGATGCTGTAAGAGACTGCTGTACCCCTGCCAGCACCGCAGGTCACACTGTAGTCTACACTTAGCCTCCTTTATCAGACACTACCTCAGTGCCTCATCCAGGGCATCTGGTTGCAACTGCTTTGGGTTGTTTGAGGTTCTCTGGGTGAGTTTGGATTGTTCTGTTCAGACAAGCTCCAAAAGTGTTACTTTCATTGTCTGGCATTTTTGTTGTTAAGGAGGATTCGAGTAAGCTTTTGCCTGCCATAGATGAACACCCAGCGTCTTTCCACAGCGTTTCCACAGTGACGCTGCACTCCCACCCTGTAGAGTCTGGAACAAGGACCCTAGTGCACTTTATTTCTCATGGTAGCTCCTGTGGGAGCATGTTTCTGAGCAATCAACAGTTCATACTGATACGGCTAACAGGGCCGCTGCTGAAAAGTCACACAAACCCTTGACTAACTGGACCATCCACCGTCATCGGAAGTGGATGTGGCCAGGGTTTGAACTGAAGTGGTTCTTTTCTGTGGTCAGCATGGAGTAATTAGAAGATTCTGCAAAAGATAACATCAAACACTTGAACAAGGGACCTAGAGAAGACTGTAGGGTGTGGGGCTGGCAGCATCAGACTCAAAACTTGCTGTCTGAACAGGTGCAGAGGAGAAACTGAGGCAAGCTCTCTTGACTCTTATTTGTTTTGAGACAGGGTTTCATGATGGCACTGAACTCCCGAGTGCCAGAGTGCGGCATGTGCCACCACACCACCTAGGCTGTCACAGTTGCAGTCCAAGGCTCTGGCTCCCTGCATGCACAGCCTGCGACAGAACCAGGGGCCACAGACAGCCTAGGGGATGGTGGTTAGATGTGACACACGTGTGCTGAGATTAGAGGAGAAAACTGGGGTGAGAACCTTGGGGAGGCCAGAGAATACAGTGGGACACGCAGGAAGTCAAGGGGGAAGTCCGGTCACAGACAAGGAAATGACAATGAAGTCACTTGTCTCTTCCTCTAACTCCCGCCTGCCTTTTAGGGACAGCCTCGGAACTGCAGATCTGTGGTGACAGAACTGTTGCTTACACACAGTGGGCATGAAGGACCTACTTCTAGTCAGCACTAAGGAGTTTCTTTTTAATGGTGGAAAGAGCTGTAAATGTTCCGTAAGCAACACTTCCTATTTAAGCGTCTACATTTATGAGCTGATGCCTCGTTCTTGGAATTCAGTGGGGACAATCTGCGTTAGCCACAGTCATAGTGGAAGCTGAGTTTAGTATATGAAGGCAGCATTACTTCAGCCATGGCTGCCAATGGTTCATTCTGCCTTTTCTAAATCAATACATGACAGGCAAAGACACGAACGTATTTAGATCTCTGCATTTATGTGTGTGTGTGTTCTCTTGGCGTGCATATACAAAGCACAATCACCATGTGTCACACTCGGCGTCCGGTCGCTTGTTTCTGAGACTGTACAGCTAATGCTTAAAGTGCGTGCCTAGGAAGTGTCTTCTACAGAACAGAAACTTCATCAAGTTTGTGAACTTTATTAACACGGGTGTGTCTTACCAGACACACTGCCTTAAAATAAATAAAACTCAGCATCATTAAAACCACACAAACACACGTTGACAGGGTACACAGAAAGCTGATTGTTTATGATGTCTCTTGCATTTACTAAAAGTCTGAGGAACACTAGATCAATCCCTCGGCAGGCAATTACCTTGCACCAGAGGAAAGCAGACATAATTATCTCGTGGGTTCTGGAACAATGATTTGAGGAACTCTGAGAAGAGTCAGGAATCTCACAAATCAGATCACAGGTCTGCAGACTACACCATGGATGTGGTGAACACAGAAATCAAGTGCCCGACGAAGCCTGCGTCCCGGCTTCCCCACACACCACTTCTATTTTTGGCATGAGTTATTAACCTTTTCTATCAGGAGGAAGATGTGCTCTGCAAACTCCCGGATGGCTCCCCGGCCACCGTTGCATTTGCAAATGTACCCCACAGCCTTCTGGGCCCCGGAGCAGGCGTCGGCAGGGACAGCGCTAAGGCCCACTCTCTTCAAGCATTCCTCATCAGACACTTCATTGCCTGCAAGCGAGACGAGTATCAGTCAAGTATGAAAGACACAAAGTGTTCTAGCTAAACGATGCAACCCACAACCCAGAGGTGACGAGGAACAACAGTAGGAACACTAACAATCAGAACAAAACAACACCTTTAAGCACAAGTGTGAGCAGGGCTTTCCCTAAGCATTGCAGAACAAGCTCTTCCCAGCTATGGAGGGAGAATGGAGAATACCCTTTACCTACTGTGTATTATAATTGTTGGTTGTGAGCCTAGCCTTTAACGGCTGAGCCATCTCTCCAGCCCCTGTGTATTATAATTATCAGAAATTCTGTACTTGAATTACAAATGATAACCTTGCTAAGGGAAATTTCAAGTATGTGCAAGGTATCATAGTTAATAATGATCAGTTTTAGATTATTTAATCTCTACTTCTTTCTCTGTCCTATACCCTAGTTTTCTTGAAGATAGAGTGTGGAAGGAATTTGCAGACAGATTTTAGCCTCAAACTTCTTTTTTTTCAAGGGCTTCTCTGTGTAGTCCTGGCTGTACTGAAACTCACTCTGTAGACCAGGTAGCCTTGAATTCAGAGATCTGCTTGCGTCTGCCTCCTGAGTGCTGGGATTAAAGGTGTGGACACTACCTCTTGGCCTTTATCCCCACACTTTCCAGCATTTATACCTAATAGAAAAATTATCAAACTCACACAATAAATAATGATTCCTTAAAGTAATTTAATAACTATTCCATGGTCAAATACTGCCAACTGTCTCCAAACATGCCGTTTTGTGTGCAGGTGTGCACTTGCATAGAGGACAGGGGTCAACGTCCGTTGTCTTCCTCAGTTCCTTATTCATTTGTTTAGTGTGTGCACATGGAAGGCACAGGATAACTGGTGGGAGGTGGGTTTTTCCTTCTACATTGTGGGCTCAGAGTTTAACTCAAGTCGTCAGGCTTGAAAGCAAGTGCCCTCATCCTCTGGGCCATCTTGCTGGCTCTTCATCTACTTCTTTACGGCAGGTCTCTCAGTGGAGCTGGAGTTCACCAACTGGCATAGACTAGCTAGTCACCCAGCTCCAAAGCCTCGCCCATGTCCTCTTTCCCATCGACAGGGTTACAGCACAGGGCCACTATGCCCAGCTTTTTACACAGAGGCTGGACGTCTGAACGTGAGTCTGAAACCCTCTCCCCAACCCTTCAAAACTGTCATTTTCATTCTGAAATGTTTAAAAACAGGAGACAAAACAAGCCCACAGGGTACATTTTGCTAATCCAAGTCCCTCCCTTTGCCATCTACAACAGCTCTCTGACTTCTATGTCCTATACTATTTGTAGGAAAGCTGCCATATTGGAGCCACCAAAAGAAATACTAAATTACATTAACAGAACTCCACCCTCCCTCCACCTGCCCCACCAAACCCCTCTTTTAGAGAAAACACCAGAGTCCTCCAGTGGGACAGAGTCACCATTTTGGGCACAACTACCAGTTATGGAAGTGCTGTTTTGCATGTGCTATGTGTCCACACACAGACATGTTTCCCTGTAACTCAATATAGTAAACTGAGTGGATTCCACTGAAGAGAAAGAGTAAAATTGGCATTTCTCTGCATAATCCTGTCTTTAAATTTTTCTTCTGAGTTGTTGAGACCCAAGCTTGAACCTGCACTCCTCCAGCCTCCCATGCTGGGGCCACATGCACACACCACCATGCCTGGCACAGTATTAATGCTGTTGAGGCATTTAACAAGAGTTTTTTATTTTATTTTATGTGTATGAGTGTTGTGCCTGTATGTATGTCTGTACACCATGTTCGTGCAGTGCCTGTAGAGGCCCAAAGAGGGTGCTGGATGCCTTGGAACCGGAGTTAACAGATGGTTAGGAATCACTGTGTGGGTGTTGGGAATCAAACCTGGGTTGTCAGAGAGAACAGCCAGTGCTCTTAACCTCTGAGCCATCTCTCCAGCCCTGGAATGTGTTTTTATACATTTATGTGCCCATTCGAAACACTGCTCATATTTTGAGTAAAAATTTAGGACATATTCTAAGGGTTTTTTTTTTTTTTTTTTTTTTTTTTTTTTTTTTTGTACAAGCCCTTCATTGTCACGATAGGAACATTTTCTTATATGCAGACAAATGGACCCGCCCAGTGTGGTTATCACTTCTCCTTTGTCAATGTCTTTTGGATCTGACTCAGGGTCTCTGCCTACATAAACGACACATTTCCTACACAATGAGAAGCCTTTGATCTTTGTTTCTCTTTCTAATGTTTGCTTAGTTTGTTGATTAGAATATGTAAAGTCAGTCATAGGAAAGTTTCTTTGAGGCTTCATGGATAAGGGGCACAGTGGGGATCCTATGTATTGCATGGCTGGTGCTTTCTACAGCAAATGTCTTATTGCATTTTTCTCTCATTTGGCTCCAAAGCTATTCCATATTTCAAGACCACGGGCTCGGGTGACCTTGAGGCTGGTGTGATCTGCCCATATGTACTTCATGCATGCTTTGTAGTTACTGTGCACCTTAGCAACTAGTACATTTTAATACTTACAATGCTGATATCATGAGGCATTGATATTATTGTACACACAATGCTTATGGTTCTAGCAACTAGTTCCTTGCCTGCACACTGTAGGGACCCGCTAAGCATATCTGCTTAACACTAACATGAAAATCTCAGACATATCTGATCATGCCGATAAACACAGATGGCTGTTTCAAATCCACTGTGCTCATGGGCTGCATTCTTTAGCAATTTAGACAGATTCTTTTTCTCTCCATCATTGGCACATTACCCCAGTTTCTTTCTCAAATTGGAATTTTTATAAAAAGCAAATAGAAAAAAATGTTCTCGTGTACTAGAAACTCGGGGTGAGCATGTGCCAACCCTATCCCTGTGGAGGTTAAAGGATAGGGCATCTTTCAAAGGTCAGCTTCTCTACCATGTGTATCCTGGCAATTGAACTGTGGTCATCAAACTGGACAGCGATTGCCATTACCCACTGGCCCAGACTGTTCTAATGTGATACTCTGGTCTGCAGTTTAAGGGATGTCCACTTCCCTACAGTCATTTGGGGACTTTCCCTCTGCTTATCCTGACAGGATAAGCAGATCTGCAAATGACCCACCGAGATAGGCCACTTCTTTCCAGCACAGGCCCATCTCCTTCCTCCACTCGTCCACGATGGCCAGCTTGTCTGACACACTGACTTCTGCTTTGCAGTCCAGCTTTAAGGCGGAGAGAGTCTGCTTGGAGCAGGCCCTTTCTGAGATGAGCCTCACCTGGAAAAGAAGCGGGGCGTTAGAAGGGGGAACAGATAGGCTTGGGAATAAACCAATTCACAAATGAGTGGTCCTCTGACCTGAAGGGCCAGTTAGGAAGATCAACAGCAAAACAAAGCATGTGTGACCTCTAAAGCCTGTCAAGGTGACACACCAGCTGTGCCAGGGGACACACAGCCTCTCCCTAGAAGTCAACAACTGCTCAGGAGGAACGTCCATCTCCAGCTGCAGTTGAGATTTCTAGTGAACTGCACTTAACTTTTCCCCTCTCGAACTGTGGACTGTATCCAAGGTATCATGCAAGCATGCTAGGCAAGTAGTTTATCACTGAGTTCCATCTCCAGGCCCCTTTTCAGGTTTTATCTTGAGACAAGGTCACGCTGAGTTACAGCCAGTCCTTGAACTCACGCTTTTCTTGTCTCACTCCCTAGTAGCTGCCTTTCAGGTGTGTGTCACCAGGCCTGCCTCAACCTTGGTTTTAAGAAATACGCCTATACATTAAATTACTCTGAATTAACACTTTCATTCACATGAATAGGACGTACTTAAAAAGTCTACAAAGTGTTTGCCCCTTTCTAGGTGCCCACACAGATTAAGGAAATCTTTCTTGTTCCAAGGTCCTATGGGAAAGGAAGAAGTGTGCTTAATGTATGATTAAATAGGAGATATTAACGAACTGGAAAACCCCCAATTTCATCTTCCCATTGTCAGAGTTCTTTAGGCATATACCAAGCAGTACTTCGAAAACTATGTAAACAGTAAAACTTTAACTCTCTTCATTACTGCAAATTCTTTGACCTTGAATCACAATCTTGTGCATACTGCTGTATTCAGGGAGCACGTACCTCAATACCACTTTTCTTTAATAAACTTATGCCAATAGCATCTTTTACATCGTAAGATATTATTTCTTTTTGGTCTCCTGATACATAAATGTGGCCATTGGTGAGACATCCATCAATATTGCAAACCAAAAGCTTTATCTCTTTCAGTTTCTCTTTTCCAAAATAGCCAAATCTGAAAGAAACCAAGACAGAACTTCTGAGCGAGCATGAATGCAACTCCCTCACGCTGACGTCTGGCCCAGGGCAGTGGCGGTAGACAGCACTCTTCAAATTCACTTCACTGTGCACTTTGCACACAGCACCACAACTCCCTGCTTAGCCAAACCACACCACCCAGCTCACAGATAAAGCATGCCTTTCCCGTTTGAGGAAACTGAGCACAAAGACTATCTCAAATCAATGTCTACAAGGCTAGTTAAACACGCTCAAAATAGCCCTGGGCCCTGGTCCATGGCGACCACAGGCTTTTTTCCTTCTTTTACCTCAAAACTCTTTGCTCTGCAATCGGCCAATCAATGTCCACGTCTATATCCACACTATGCTCAGCTCGCATTTCATAATATGCCATTTTTCCACCCTAAAGACAACAGAAATGCTGTGAGTGTTCTGATATTCACTTATGTATACGCAGCTTAGATCTGGGTTTGCATTATTGAGAAAACAAATAATCCTGTAAAACCAGCAACACACCCACAGTGATTATTCTGAAAACAAAGTTCAAACCAACAAATGAGTTTTCAAATTTTGTCTACCATGGAAGTTCCCTGTTTTCCTTTAAACAGACCTGTCTGAGGTCAAAGGCACCTCCTCAGCTCTGAACACAAGAGCTTTCTTAGGACCCCGAGAGCTGCTACTTTCCCTCTGCAAGGCGCCCTCTCACCATCTGACAGCAGGTTTTCAGTCTTTGGTCCCAGACCAGGGTTGGGGTGGGCACCTGCAGCTACTGCTGCAGACTGTCTCAGGTCCTGGGGGTGCATGGTGCATGTCAGGGCTGAGGCCATGCCTGGGGTACAGGGCAAGAGAGGGACCACTCCTCTGATGCTGTTTCAATGACTAGACCAATTATAGGGCGACTTCATTTCTAAAAACTGTTTTCACAAATCATGTTACAATGAGAAACACAATTTTTCTTCACACATTTGGGAAGGACTAGACCACAGCTGTCCCTAGAAAAGAGCCAAGGGTGGCAGGGGAGTGGGGTAGCTGTGTGTGAAATCTAACCTGAACTTTAGACTGTAACTAGAAAGGTCAGACTTCCATGTTTGCCTATGTACTGATCTGAAGACTGGGGAAAAATCTTTTGTTTTCAGAATATGAATCACAGGAGAAATTTTAGAGTAGAGAGGTTTCCCTTTCGATGTTGGGAACTGGAAACAGTCTTGCACATGCTCAGACGGCGGGCCACCATTAAACTACTCTTTCTCGCATGCTGTTCACATGTGTGTGGATACACACGTGTGGGGTACATGAATCTGGCTCATGCACATGTGAAGGGCTCAGGCTGATGTTGGGAGTCTCCCTTAATCACTTTGCACCTTATTCATTGGGACAGACCACCCTAACTAGCCAGCCTGCCCAGGGGATGCCCACACTCACCTTTTGAATACTGGAATTACAGGCAGGTCCCCATGACCACCAGCACTTAGTGGTTTCTGGGGATCTCAACTCCAGTCCTCACAAGTGTGCCAACTGCTTTACTCCCCGAGCCGTTCCCTGACCCCTGACCCCTCCTTCCCTCTAAGGGCCTGGTTGTGTGATATTTTGTGTTCAGACAAATAAAGCTTGCCTGGAGAGAGAGGCAGAGCAGCCAGCCACCAGAGACTTCTTACCTCTGTGAAATCTCAGACCGAATGTGTGGAGATCCTGTCTCTATGAATCCTCAGACTGAACGGGCAAAATCCTGTCTTCACTCGCCTTATATCCCTGTCTCCACCTCCCATGTGCTGGGATTAAAGCTGTGTGCCACCACTGCCTGGCCTTCTGAGGTTAACTAGTGGCTAGCTCTGTCCTCTGATCTCCAGGCAAGCTTCATTTGTCAGAACACAAACAAAATCTCACACAACAGGGCCTAAATCTCAACGGTATTGCTTCTGTCTTGAATTATTTCATTTAGACAAATGTATTTATTTATAAAGATATAGACTATGTTTATGTCTGTGCACCACATGCATACAGTGTCCAAGGAGGACAGAAGAAGGTGTTGAATCTGCCAGAACTGGAGTTACAGATGGTCGTGAGCTGCCATGTGGGTGCTGGGAATTGAACCTGGGTCCTCTGGAAGAGCAGCCAGTGCTCCTATCCTGAGCCAGCTCCTAATTACTCTATGTTCAGAGCCGCAGTTGTCACCTCTGTGAAGTGGGGCAGCAATGACAATGCTCCTCCTCAGCTGTGAAGAGTGCTGTAGGTGACCACGTAGTGTTTTCCACAGCCCACGGTAGGGCTTGGCAGCGACAGTGAAAAGGAACGTTTTCCAGGATGTGATGCAGCCACGCAGGCTCTAGGAATGAGAGACTGCCAGTCCTCTCATTTCCAAACACGAGCAGCGAGCAAGCACACTGAACAATAGAGTCAAGGTGACACAGAGAGACAGAATTTGGCCTTCCAGAAAACCAGGTCAATGCTCTCTCAGATCTATTGAATTGGTTGTTTTCTGTTTTAAAGTGGTAGAAATTATTTAACCACATAGCCATAATCTAATTGTAACCTAATGTGGATCACAAACAACTGAGTGGGTTAGTGAGAACAGGAAGACACTATCAGCTCTCAGCCCTTATCTCATTTTTATCTCAATATTCAACTGAACAGACTTCCAAAGATATTTACTGTGAATTTCGAAGATCACCTTGGGGGTAAAGTTGCAGGCCAGCAGTCAGATGATACCCCACCTTTCCTCCAGAGATGATGGAGCCAAACTTCTCTCCCCACCTTTCCTCTAGAGATGGCGGACTCAAGCATCTCTCCCAGAACTCCAAGCACAACACAGAGGGTTTGAAGAGTTGTATAAAATGAATATACAAACCTGCAAGTAACCCATCTCTATCAAATGTCTTTTAGCAAAATAAAATGAGCCGTTTTCATATAACTCTCCATCCCAGTCTTGTCGCCGAGGCCGTTTAGCTGGATTCAAGTTCAGAGGCTCAGTCACTTCACGAACTAAAAGCAAAAGCTACAGTAGTCTACATTACTTAGAATAGACACTGTTCACTTAGTAAAGGCGCAAATAAAAATCCCCTCAGAATGCATACTTCTGTATCCAGAGAAACAAAAGGTACTATTTCTAGAGGGACAATTACTTGTATCTACTTTTAAACTGTTAATATCAGAAAAAGTATTTCATGAAGGAATTCAGAGAAATTCAGGTTTTAGGTATTTCTACAAGTTCTGTGATTTTGGAGGGCATGCAGGCAACCTTCAAACAGCTCCCAAGGATTGGGACTTGTCATAAAATATCATTCCAAACTTGACCTCTTTAGTCTATTTCTCATTATTTCCAGCTGCAGAAATACAGTGTATGTGCATTTATCTAACATGGTTAGAAAGTGCTTTCACAGAATTATCAGAGAAAACTAAGAACTTTCCCATTAAATCACTGAAAGGTTTTGGCTTTTTTTTTTTTTTGTTTTGTTTTTGAGTTTCATGTAACCCTGGCTGGCCTCAAATTCCCTACTTAGCTGAACATGACCTTAAACTTCTGATGTTCCTGACTCCACTTCCTGAGTGATAGGATGACATGACAGTCATGTGCCAACATGCCCAGTATTAATCATGGCTGATGTGAACTCAGGGCCTTGCGCTTGCTAGGCAAGTACTCTGCCAACTGATCTACACTCTGAGCCCATATCAAAGCTTTACACCAGTGAAAATATGTAAATGTTTTTATTTGGTGTTTAAGATATATGAAACACAAAAGTAAATATTTATAGTATTGATAATGAAAGCCCAGCAGTGTCAACACTAAAGAGTATAATGGATGGACAGTGAAGCTTTTGTTATCAATATAGAGAGTCCCTTCCCCTCTCACTGGATTTCCCCCAATTGCTGGGGGATGTCTTTCTGTAAGCTATGAATACATGTTGTTCCCACTGGTTAATAAATAAGCTACTTTAGCCTATGGCAAGGTAGCTTAAAGGGAGGTGGTGAATCCAAGGAGAGAGACAGAAAAGAAGAAAGGTGAGCGCAGAGAGACACGAGCCAGCCACCGAAGGAGCAATATTTAATGGGACACAGGTAAAGCCATGGAACACGTGGTGATACATAGATTAATAGTTATGGGTTGAGTTAAGTTATAAGAGCTAGCTAGTAAGAAGCCTGCCATAGGCCATACAATTTATAAATAATATTAAGCCTCTGAGTGATTATTTTATAAGCAGCTGCAGGACTGCAGGTGGGAGAGATTTGTCCTGACCACGGGCTGGGCAGGACACAGGAAAACTTCGGACTACACCCAATCCTGGGTATAAAGATGTGTTTGGGTATACATGCATGTGTATGTATATTTGGAGGGGTAAATGCATATGTGTATGTATTCAGGCATGCATACATGTACATGTTGGTGTCACTTCAGAATCTTTTACTTTGGGCTGTCACCTCTGTATGTGAAGGCTCCCATGACTAACGTATACCCACTTCCCTTACTAACCATGTTCTGTGCCATCTGACTCATGTCTGACATAAATTAGGGAAACTCAGCAAATATGTTTGACTAGCTAGTGGCAACACATTTTTCAGGCTTCTGGAGACTTCAACAGATAGAGCTCTCTGCCTCCAGGGAACCTGCAACAGAGGTGTGGACAGGCAGCTAAAAATTCAGGGGACTCAACAAGATGGGACAGGACAAGCCCTTCTCCTTGGAGACACTTTATGGAGTGTGAGGGCAGATGAGCAAGCTCACACTTGGCACAAACAGAGGGAATCTGCTGCATGAAGACTTGAGGAAAGATCCAGACTTTTGGACATGTGTGGACTGTCAAGTACAGGACAACTGTACCACCAGTTCTTCCCACCACCATGCCATACGCAAGGGGCAGGAGCGCTGGCTGGAGACCAGGCAAGCACCTCACAGTACCAGAGGGCTGGTGTCGCCTGTCCTCACAGCACTGTGTGATGGCGTCTCCTACACTGTCTAGGGTGGCTGACTGGGAGCCAACTGTACCTATGAGACCTTCCCATAATCGGCACCCGCACTGGGTGGTGGACTGGAATTACAGTGTGAGTCTAGTACAACTTCTCATTGAACCACTGTCACAGGCTCCTTATCCCTGTGTGTCACAGAGATGGAGGTAAGTCCTTTCTGAAGGGAAATGTGGATTCCAATGTCTATGGCAGGTATATGCCACACCGTGAGACACACAGAGAAGCAGAAACAGGAAGGTCACATTCAAGAGGATGAACAGTAGGAGAAATGACTCAGCGAAAAAACCAAAAATGCTGGAATTTGCACAAAGAACTTTTCAATAACTGCCATAAATATGCTAAAGACATTAAAGAAAAAGACTGTGAAGGTGGATAAACATGAAAATTTCACCAGGGAATGGAATCCCTAAAAATGAACTCAAATATGCAGACTAGAAATCATCATCAACAACAACAACAACAACCACCCTGAAGTAATTCAAGGCTCCAGCTGGCTGAACAGACAGTTAGTACACTCAGGCCAGCTGGGATTGCTCAGAAGTAAGCAGAGTAAGGAATAGGGATAGCAGGGCAGACTGAGAAACAAAACCAGAGACTACTCAAAACTAACTTCAAGTGGATTCCAGAAAGAGGACAAAGCAAACTCTATAGAAAATCATCTCACGGCCGGAGTCTGAGACAGTGTCACTGCTGCTAAGTCAGCAGCCTACTGCAGGGTGAACTAAGAAACATTGCCACACAGTGTGGGGAGAGGGGAGACACAGACTCTTAGGAGCATCCCAAGGGAGACGAGGTGCTACACTTGGGGAAATAACCACGGGGATGGCGGCTGTATTGCTGAGAAAAACATGGAAGACAGAAGACAACATCTTCACGACAGCGCTTCAGAAAACAGTCTTAAAATGCCAGGAGAGAAGTCATCACCTCATCTCAACCTGCAGTAAGTATAAGATTATTAACAAGATACTATGACCCCTAATCCACATGAAATTGCAGAAATGCAGTGTGTACTTTTCCTTCTGTTTGGTGTGTGCACAGGTCTATGATAGTTACATGTATATGAGCACGTGTGTGCATGTGGGGGGTGGTGCAGAGGAGTGCAGGCCTGACATTTGCCTCAGGCACTTCATTTTGTGCAGTTAGGTCTGTCAATCAAACCCAGAGCTTGCAGACTGATGATGATAGCCAGCCAACTTTCCCAGGAATCCCGTTTCTGTCTATAGGAGGTTACAATGTCCACCCACCTTTTACACAGGTTTTGGTGATCAGAGTGCTGGGCCTCACATGCTGTGGCAAATGCTTACTCACCAAGCCATCCTCCCATCCCCCCATGATATGTATTTCTACTTTTAAGGGACATTTGAGTTTGGCATGGTTAACACAGCATGAGTGGCACGAGGACCACCATGTTGGACATGCACATCTACTGTAACAAGGATAGAAAACGTCACAGAAACCTGTGACGGACTGGTCACACAGCTAACACAGACAGCAGCTACGATTTTATAAACAAGAAATGTAACAGAGCCCAGGAATTGCCAACCTGGTTCAGACACCGTCCACCAGCAGCATTCTGCTTCCCGGGGCTCCAAAGGGTCGCAGCACACAAAAAGATGAAACAGCAGTTCCCAGCACTTACTCTGGGCGTTGTGAGGCGCTTACTCACGCATTCCCAACTTCTTTACAATGTACGGCAATCACTTATGGATCTGTCATCTCTTTAACCTAAATGCTTGCTGAGTTTATTTAACAGACTCTCACAGCACATCACCCTCAACACTCACTTTGGCTTGAGGATTCCCTATGGAGGTGCTGCACTAGTTCAGTATGGAGGGTTGGTGTGGTTTGGTGCTCCCCTGACAGGCCAAGAACCAACACAAAAGGAGCTGATCTAAAGACTGTCTGCATTGCCAACTACCAGAAAGCGAAGCTGGGGTGTCTAAGGAGTGGGAAGCCGAGGTAATCTGGTTTTTACCATTTTGCGTTACAGCAAGGTCTAGCCTGGAATAACCTGCCATGACCTGCTGCAGCCGTGCTACAAGCACGCACTGCTCCTCAGCTCTCGTCACTGTTAATAGCATACATTCACAAACAAAACGAAGCCCGACTCTCAGGACAACGAGCTGACGTACCGCCTTTCTGAATTTCGCTCCATCGAAACTGATGGCGCCTCACCACTGAGAAGACAGAGTCATAGCCTTCTTCTCGAATCATTTCCGCAACTTTCTGGAGGTCGGTGGGATGTAAACATGGAGACGTGGCTTGGATATTCCCCACAATGTCAACCTCTGAAGACAACACAAAGAAAAGACATCAAACACACAGAGTCCTGATGATCACGAAATACTGAGATCTTAAAGGAAACGTTAACCCAAGTCTTGTGTAATGGTAAACATGGCTACAGATCACATACAATTTGAGTTGAGTAGTCAAACTCATACCATTGTGATAATTAAGGAATTCTATGATGGCGTCGAGTGAGGTAGAGCTGTCTTTGGATGTTTCAGAACTTCTTCGATGAACCTGTGCACCGAACTGTTTGGCCACATTCTCAATTTCATCGTGGTCTGTTGAAACCCACACACTGTTTGGACAATAAGAAGAAAGTTAAATAACCAAGTCCCCAGGAGAGACTGCCAACAGTAAGACAGAGCTCTGCACCAACGCAAACTTGGCATTGGAAAAGCTTTTGTACAACTAGAGCACTACTAATCTAGGCACTGTGGTGCATGCCTGGACCCTGGAGGCTCAGGAAGCAGAGTGGGGGTTGGGGCAATGTCCCCAAGTTCCAAACCAGCCAACGCCGCATAGGGTGACCCTATTTCAAAAACCCATCAACAAAATAAACAAAAACATAAAGATCCAAAACAATGCAAAAATAAAAGCAACACAATAAACCATTATTTATGTAGCTCTAGATTATAATTCTATAAACTAGGAAAAAAATGAACTCAGTATTTTTAAGATGGCGAAAGACGAGATCGGGCGCGTTCAGGGTGGTATGGCCGTAGACTGGACAGCTACTCACAACACCAGGGAGGCTACCTGGATCGCAGGACCCCAGGAGAGACACGGGGATCACCCAATGAAGGAGAAATGGATGAGATCTACATGAACTGTCTGGACGTGAGTGGGGGTGGTGAGGGGCGGGGGGCGAGGGAATGAGAACTTGGGGGAGCGGGAGGTCCCGACTGGATCAAGAACAGAGAGGGAACACAGGGAATGTTCGTGAGAGATGAAGACCACATGAGAATAACAAGAAGCAGAGTGTAGGAGAGGCCCACAGAAATCCACGGAGATGCCCCCACAGTAGACTGCTGGCAATGGTCGAGGGGTAGCCCGATCAGACCTACCCTGGTGATAGGATGG
>CABHPQ010158583.1:19556-32202 GCA_902168405.1 Peromyscus aztecus
AAAAAAATGAACTCAGTATTTTTAAGATGGCGAAGACTAAGCAAGATAGCACCAGAAGTCAAATCTAAGGTGAGTTGAAGGTGATCTGCTTTGTATGCCAATTTAAATAACCTAAAACATCATACATATGAGACTAATACATGTGTAGAAATAAACTGGATTTGCTTAACTGAAATAGTCTTAAGTTTAGAAAAGAGTAAATATCCAGATCTGGGTTCGCAGTGATCAGAAAATTCAACTTTACTTTTAAAACAGTGTTCACGTGGATACTCGGGCAACAACCACTGATGATACAGCCATGACTGCTCTGGCTGAGGAACATCTCCTGTAATCACCACAGTGCACAGCTGCCTTCTTGATTCTCTAAGACCAAGACAGAGAGCAAAATGCTTCCCTGAACCTTCTGCTTTCTACTTTCCTGCTTTCTGAACCTTCACAAACTCCAACTTCTAGAAATAGAAGACATGAATATTACTTGAGCCACAATGCTTTAATAATGATAGTATGTAGATATTTTCAAAGATTTGTAGTCTGTCATACACATGTACTCTTTGCTTTCTGTCCCATTCATTCAGCATTTACCAAGAGAAAAAGAGTATACATGCCATATATCCAAGATCACTTAAGAAAGGAAGGAAAAATTTCCAACCTCTGGATTTCATTTATTAAGTTCACACATTCCCTTCAGCATTTGTAGAAACAGGATTTAAGGGCCAGGAAAAGAGTTCTGTGGGTGAGTGTGCTTGCTATATAAACAAAGGACCTGAGTTCAAATCGCTTCCTTCCATGGACAAAAAGCCAGGCACGGTTGCAAGGTGCATGTAACCCAGAACTGTGAAAGGACAGAAAGATAAGGATGGCTGGCAACTGGTGGCTGCTGGTCTAGCTCCAAAGTCAGTGAGAGATCCTTCTCATGGAATAAAGTGGACAGTGACACCGCAGGACACTTGACATCTTCCTCTGGCCTCTGTGTACACCCCCCCCACACACACACACATACGAGACACACACATACACAGGCACACACGCACGCACGCACACACACACACACACACCTGAGGATTTAAATAAAAGGATAAATGTTGCGAGATATTTGATTACATTGTGTGAAGATATGACCCAATGTGGGTCACCAGATGAAGTGTTTATCTAATTATTCTTTATCCATAAAAACTCGGGTGTCAGATATTGGGGTAAGAACCTGAATGATCAGAGAAACAGCAAGGAAACAACCTGTGACCTCCTCTTTCCTTCCTTGATCCAAAACAGGGCCAAGACTCTAAGGCCCCACTCTACTTCTTCCTGTGTCTCTCTATCTGTCCTCGGTCCTCCAAAACCTCTATGGCTAATTTGGTCAGCTAGTAGCTAGCTCTGCCCTTTGATTCAAAGCAAGCTTTATAGTCAGTATTGGGAGCATCAGAGTCTCCCACAATATGGTTGAGTGTACAGGGCCAGAAGGACAGAGAAGAAAATTAAAGCCACAGGTGGCTAATACAGCAATGAATTTATGGACACATGATTTGTTACAGCAATGGAAAACACAGATTAACATTCCTCCAATCTCAGAAAACCATAAAATAAAGAATGCTTCTGATAGAAATATTAGAAAGTATTATCACGAACAGTCACAGATTGTTCAGGTTGTACATAAGCAGGGAACAACAGCTGTTGATCTTTCAAAGGTAGCAACAGCCCTATCTGTAAAATGGTTAACTGATAAATCTGTCTGGGTGGAACAATGGCCTGTCTGGGTGGACACACTGTGGGAGCACCAGAGTCTCCCACAACAGGGTTGAGTGTACAGGGCCAGAAGGACAGAGAGGAAAATTAAAGCCACAGGTGGCTAATACATACAGTGAAGTCAGAAAAATTGCAGGCATTAAAACAGCTGGTTCTAACAGGGGCAGCTAAATGCTCAACATATCTAAGAATCAACTAGTAGTCCTTAGAACTCTCCTATATTTGCCATTAAAACAAAATCTGGAAAATGGAGAATGTTAACATCTAAGTGCCATAAATAAAGTAATTCAGCCAATGCAATCTTTACAGCTTGAAATTCCCTTGCCTTCTGTATTACCTAAAAGATTGTCTACCATAGTGATTGATTTAAAAGACTGCTTCTTTACTATACCTTTGCAAGAACAGGATAAAGAAAAATTTGCCTTCACAGTGTCTATTTATAATAATTCCCAGTGTGTTAAAAGATATCAATGGAAAATTCTTCTACAAGAGATGTTAAACAGCCCTACTTTGTGCCAATATTTTGTCAACAACTATTGGAAATAATTTTTAAACAGTTTCCTTAATCTATAATTTACCATTATATAGATGATATCTTACTAGCTGATTCAGACTCAGATACCTTAGAAAAAGTGTTTGGAGAGGTGAAGAAAATTTTGCCTTGTTGGGGATTACAAATTGTTCCTGAAAAATACAAATTAATTACCTAGGATATAAAACAGATTTACAAAAAAATCAACCATAGAAAGTACAAATCAGGAGAGACCAATTACAAACTCTTAATGATTTTCAAAAATTGCTGGAAGATATTAACTCACTATAGCCCACAACTGAATTGACAACTCAAGAACTAAGTAATTTATTTCAAACCTTACAAGGCGATACAGACTTAAACAGTCCAAGAAAATTATCAGCTGATGCTGAGAGAGAATTGGCTTTGACAGAAAAGACATTACAGGATGCACATGTGGGTCACTTAGATCCAGAGCTTGATCATATTCTGGTTATTTTACCTTCTATGCATTCTCCTACAGGAATTCCTTTGCAGAGAGAAGATAATATCTTAGAATGGATAATTTTACCACACCAACAGAGTAAAAAAGTAAGACTTATGTAGAAAAGATTTCTGAATTGATTCTGAAAAAAAAAAATTAAACTTCATCAATTAGCAGGAATAGATCCAGCAGAAATTGTAGTACCTTTTACTAATGCTGAAATTTCCTCATTATGGGCAGAAAATGAACATTAGTAAAGAGCTTGCAGTAATTTTTTTTGAGAGATTAGTAATAAATATCCCCAAACCAAGAGACTTCAGTTAATAAAAGAAACTAATTGGATCCTTCCTTACATTGTACAGGGAACACCAATTTCTGGAGCCCCTACATTCTATACTGACACAAATAAATCAGGAAAGGTAGGCTGTAAGTCAGGAAATATAAGTAAAGTGGCTCAAAGCCCTTATGATTCTGTTCAAAAGTCAGAATTATATGTTATTCTCATGGTATTATAGATTTTCCAGAAGCTCTTAATATAGCTAATGACTCTTAATATGCAGAAAGTTGTTTTACATATTGAAACTGCTGAACTTATTCCAGGATTCACAATTAGCTTTGTTATTTATTCAATTACAAGAAGTAATCAGAAATAGAAATCAACCTTTGTATATAACACGTATCAGATCCCATACAGGTCTACCAGGCCCTCTAGCACAAAGTAATGATGAAATTGATCACCTATTGGTAGGAAATGTGCTAGAAGACCCAGGATATCATAAGAAACACCATGTTAATAGCAAGAGTTTGAAGAATGATTTTCTATCACTTGGCAACAAACCAAGGAAATTATAAGGAAATGTCCTACTTGTTCTTTGTATAACCAAACTCACTATCTGCAGGAAGTAACCCAAAGGATACTCAAAGAAATGAAATTTTGCAAATGGAGGTGTTTCATTTTGCAGAGTTTGAGAAATTAAAAATATATACACCATACCATAGATTCAGGATTTCAATGGGAAACTGCTTTGAGTTCTGAAAAAAGATGATTTTGTAATTACACATTAGAAGTTACAGCCATCATGGAAATACCTGTACAAATTAGGACTGACAATGTGTCTCTAGTAAAATGTAACAATTTTTTGCATATTATAACATAAAGCATATTAAAGGTATACCACATAATCCTACAGGACAAGCAGTTATAGAAAGACCTAATTGTACTTTAAAAGATATGCTTAATAAAAAGAAAGGGATATGTGTTACATTGGGGAAGAGATTTTGCTTTTGTTTGTACAAGAGAAGAAAAGCTATGGATACAATCAAAATTGATAAAGATTAGATTCAAACAACAGCACGGCCATTCAATCTAAACTAATTTAAGGGACTAACAAATGCCTTTCATTTGATCAGATATAATCTGACAAAAAGGAAACTCCCCAAAGTCAGGGTTGGTGCAGGGTTTTGTTTCCAAGGCATCCAACTAAGAATTCTGAAGACCACTGGACAAATGAGACATCTGAACTAAAAGGACAAATCATCCAGAGAAAATGTCCAAGAAAAAGGGTAAATGGCCTAATGATACAGCACATTTCCAACAGGATAAAATTTCATAAATCTACCCAAATTTGTTTCTGCTGTTCTCTACAGACATATAAGGCAAATTATTATTATTATTATTTTTTGTAGTCCCAATTCAATTAAAAAAGCTGGCTTCGGAGATGGAGAGTGGCTCTATCCTTCTCTAAATTCAAGCATGTGTTTTAAAGGAAAATTCAAAATCTCTGTCTTGTTTCAGAAAAGCCTCCAGGTATGGGACAGAAGAAAAAACAAAATTAAAGGACTATTCTGTTGACACTAATCTCATAATCCTTTGGTTTTATTTTGACTCTTTAAAACTTTTGTTAAGGTATAAATATTATCTCAAAATTTAAAAGATTAATATATATATTTAAATTTTCTGTTGTGGTATTAATGGTCACATAGAGTACTAACTAATTCTAGAAAAAGCCTTCATCCAGCTTCCTGTATGTGATTTTGGGCTTTAGTCTGAATCAGGTAACTAGGAATTAAGCTTGTGCACCCTGGATGTACTTAACTAATTGCGGTCCTTTAACCTCTCTGAGATCTGCATATGACATTTAAAATGTTTAAGTTTTCTGCAGTGAATCATCAGTACTCCTAACAGCAACCTTTGAAGTCTCCACAAGGACGATGGGGCGCCACAATGAAGATTCCACCTGGATTGTGGTAAAGCCACTAAGCTGACAAACACCATCCAAAGATTAGCTTTAGACTACAAACTGCTCAGGACAATTTCAAGGCAGCTAGCTGGGATGGTCCATCTTCACAGACTACTCCAGTCAGGACTTCAGATTAGCCCTGCACTTTCCCATCACACAGAGACTGGACAACAGCTAGCTCTCTCAGGACTTGATCATCATCTCAGTTTTCTCAGGATCCCCTAAAGATGCCACTGCCCACCCCCAGACAAAAGGAAGCAGTCTAGAAAACATGATGCTCACATTTCCAAGAGGTGGGGTGGGTGGTTTTTGGTTGTTCAGTGGATTATGGATGTTTAATCATCGTTTACGGGGTTTGACTGCAAGTTGTTATTGGTCACAGTCAGGGAGGAAACTAAGCAAAGGAGATTAGATTCAGAGATCTCGTTCTAAAAAGAAAAAGGGGATATGGGAATGATAGGATAAAAGGATAGATTATTGAATCTACTTTTAAACTAAAAATGCAACTACTAGTCTTACATATTTTATATCAGTGTGGATTTTTATATATTGATACAAGTTTAAGGTTATTTTTGTTACACTGTACATATGTTTCTACTCTTGTTTAAGGTATTGTACCTGTGCAGCTCAGTTAACAATATAATGTAAGTTTCTAGACCTTGAAAGTTATTATTACAAACTATTTAGGATAATAAAGAAATGCAGGTTAGTAGTTAGTCTACCTGGAAGAAACTTGTAGTCATGTTAGTTATGTTTTCAAGGTCAAACAGAGATATATATTAGATAGGTGATCTTTAAACACTTCAGAGACCTACAGAAAATGGCATTTAAGATGTTTTAGTAACACAAGGCTTTTCATGACTATGAGGCACATCTTCTCCTGGCATCACCAATCTACTTCAGAGAAGATGATGGGCACTGAAGAAACTCCATATGGAGTTTGCTTTCATTTTGGCAAAAGTTAACTACTGGGCAAAAACCTGCCCTGACCTCAACTGCTGACAGTATGCTGTCCAAACTTGAGAAGCAGGACACAAAAGAAAATGACTGCCAAACTTTGCCAAGATGAGGTATGACAGCCCTTCAAAATTCCTGCTTCACAGAAAAGTCTGTCAGTAATTCTAGGCTTGTTGGTTGAAGATAGATGCCCCAATGTTGCAGAGGAACTGCAACTGTCTCGGTGACTGTCTAGGTAGCCAGCTGTCTCTGTCATTTCTATAGGTTTGGAAGTTGTTTGCTCAGGCTTTCCTGTTTACTCAGGTAATATTATATCCTTCTTGGGTCTTTGATGGGGTTGAAGACTAGTTAGTTATAGTTTAACAGTTTTCCTTGTTACCAAATTAAAAAAAAACTTACATAAGAGATGTAAAGTTTATAAGGTTGAGAAATATAAAAACTTAAATTGTTTATCTAAGAAAATGTTTTGACATTTAAAAAGAGTTTTGGATTGGTAATACAAGTTATGATAAAAAGTGGTTTGGGTATAAAACTCTGGACTCATCAGGATAGGATAGATAGTATTTTCTTGAAAATTGCCAAATACAAATGGACTGGACATTGCAAATGTAATTTTTACCTGATAATTGTGCTTATTGTATAATTTAACTATGTTAGAGCTAAAACCCTTTCTTTTTTACTTAAACAAAAAGGGGAAATGTTTTGAGATATTTGATTACACTGTGTACAGATATGTCACTCTGACTGGTTTAATAAAAAGCTAAATGGCCAATAGCTAGGCAGAAGGTAGGCAGAACTTCCAGACAGAAAGAGCTCTGGGAAGAAGAAAGGGGGAGTCACCAGCTGGACGCAGAGGAAGCAGGACATGCACGAGAGGTAAAAGTCATGAGCCATGTGGCAGCACATAGATTAATAGAAATCAGTTAATTTAAGTTATAAGAGCTACAAGCTTAAGTAAGCTAAGGCTGAGCCTTCTTAATTAATAATTAATAAGAAGTCTTTATATAATAATAAGTGTCATTATTTGGGAGCTGACTGGCAGGACAGAGAAAAACGTGTTATGGATAAAAAGTCAGTAAGCCCCAATTTTCCCCCCTCAGAGGGAGCCTGGTAAACAAGATGGCTACAGGCTAATGGTCAAGTCTCCGGCACCTACTCATGTCCCTTGGTGCAAAGCAAAGAGCTCATGACTTCTGCACTGTAAATAGTTTGCCCACAGACTTTTTTTCCCAACAGTATACTAACCAAGTAAACCGCCAATGAAGCAACTACACTGGATTTTGAAAATGCAGATGGAGGGGGAGGACAGCAGAATATAGTAAAAATGAACCAAAGAAGGCACACATTTCCTGGCATTTAGCTTACAGCTGAAGTACAACTGAGCGAGGATTCATTCAACTGTGGAGGTTTCAGTGATTTTTTTTTAAAAGAAGTCTGTCAGCTTGTCGTCCTTCTTTCTTTCTCTCATCCCTTTATTCTTGAAATGTTTCTTTATTGCAGAAATGCAATCTATTCTGTCCCAGGCACTACTCTAGACCTTGGGATATGACAGCAGATGCAGGGCAGTCCATTTATTTGAACTCTTGGCCTTTCAATAGAGACAGACCCATACAACGCTGTAATTTCTGCTAAATCCGTCAGGGAGAGACATGAGAACCAGTTAAGTAAGGACGCTCCTCATACGCTTTCCAGTTCTTGATGACTAATATAACTTGGCTGTGTTTGATGAATGAATGGAAGGTGAGTGGTTGAGAGCAGTGGTGCTGCAGCACAAAGATGGTGATAACTGTAAGTATGCCTGTGGCTACGTGCATTAAATATGAATCACCTGCCACAGGAAGAAGAGGTCAAAATGTTAATTTTCCAGCATTGAAACAGAAGAGCTAATAAAGAACTGCACACTGGCTTATTTGCTCTGGAAGAAAACTGAAAAGCTTTGTGCATGTCATGTGTGACAGTAGCACTGGGGACAGGAACACACACAACACACTGAACACAATGATCCTCTTGACTAAAGGGACCAGGTGGACAGATCTCTCTTTGGCTGAGGGGTGTCTGCAAAATGGGCAAAAGGTAAAGAATGAACAAGAATGAGAAGATGGCCTAAGAGCAACTCCAGGGGAGTAAATGTCAAGGTCCAAGTCAGCAGCTTTAGTATGGAATGAAGTCACACTCTATCTAACTCAACACACAGAATATCGGCCATGGTGCCTGTGCAGTTATCTTGAACCACAAAGTGTCATTTCAGGAATGATAACAGAGCACAGGCCCCTCACAGGCTTAGAAATGAAACTAAAATGTATGTTGATTTTCACCACTATTTTGTACAAGATTCAAAAGATCACTTTGCTCTCAGATTTGCTCACATCACTGCTGATACATGGTTGAAAATCAAGACTCTTCCCAGCTGGAGGAACAGTTCTCGAATGAACACGCTCATTCGCCTTTTTGGGGACTGCTGACAATCTTAGCAGCATAGTTTAGCAACCTGGAAACATTCTGTTAACTTCTATCATGTTCAGGCTGAGCCAAAGCATGGCTTTGAACAAAATAATCTGAATTTCCAGTCTCCTCTGGTCCTGAAAAACACACAGCAGGCTGCTCTAAGTTTCTTCCTTCTAACTTAAGTGTTTGCTGAAGGAAGAAAAGCAAGAACTGTAGGTAGGGAGGATGCTCCAAAGCCCTTCACGGGTCCTATGAAGCCAATTCAGTTCCGATCTACGCATTTTAATTGAGGATCTAAGATACATGATTTACCGGAATGAGCAAGGCAGTGTTTCCCCCTCAGACTGTTGATAACATTCTACTGGCAGATGGCCACATCCCTTCATCCAAGGACCACCGGCCACTTTTACAACATACAGGCTCAGAACTGAGACATTACAAGAGGCCACCTGGCCTTCAAAACTGGCAATACATATTGTGTGGCCCTGTCTAGAATAAGTCTGCTGAAAGCTGAAAGACAGAATAAAGACATGCTTCCATTAACCGCCCCAAGTCAAAGGACTGTCAGGGTTGAAGGCATTTTCAGGGTTACTAATTCTCCATTTACATGCAAGGGAACCGTGGCCCAAGGGAAGAATCAGATTGCTTGATGGGAGCACTTGATACAAGGAAAAACTGTCAGTGTTACATCAGGGCTGAAGGCACATTATCTCCCGTAATCCTCCCAGAGCTTCTCCTCTCAGATGTACATCCAAGTCCATCCTGTAGGTGGAGATGTTGGGGTAGATAGGCGATGGTATCTTGATTACTGTGTGGCGAGGCTGTGATCTGCACCCTCACCCCCCCCCCCCACCACTACTGACTCCAAAGTGGGGCACAAACAGCAGTACAGGACTACTTTTCAGAATGAGTCGGCAGAAACTGATAGAAACAGTGCTGGTCTATTACCGTCTACTAACCAGTTAATCTCAACAGGTCCCCACAGAGGATGCCCATAAGCAGGTACCACCAGAAACAGAGTGAAGTCACATGGTACAAGCTAGAGAGGACAGAGCTGGACAGACACTCAAGCTGCTGGCCTAAGGAAGGGGGGTTATTCCTCCTGGTTGCTGTTGCTGCTACAGGTCCTGCAGGCAACTCAAAGAAACACAAGACACTGTCCACACCAGCAACAACTCAGTCTACATGGACAGAGGACTGCTTTAGGAGGCTGATGCCTGCATTACTCTTAATGGGAGTTTTTGTAGGTGCATCTACATTTTTTCACTTTACGTATGTAGTGTGTAGGAGTGAGGGGCACACAAATGCCTCAGTGTGTGGAGGAGTCTGTTCTCGCCTTCCACTGGGTGGATTCCAGGGATCAAATTCAGGTTCTAAGGCTTGGTGGCAAGTGTGTTATCTGCTGAGCTATCTCATCAGCTCCCCATAGATATTTTAATAGACAAAGCAGGAATTTCCCAGCAAAACCTCCAATGTCTGCTAGCCACTACTTGCTGAGTTTTTAACTGACAATCTCCCCTCACTTGGTAATTGTTCTTCGGCCTTCCTCAGGATGCTTCAGCGAGAGCTGTCAGTGGCTTCCTGAGGTGGGGCTAACTGAACTAGTGCAGACATTGTGTTCTACTTGACAGTGACTAGCTGGCTTAAGAATGACAGTGACTGGCTTGAGGGATGCAGAGGGGTCCGATGAAGAGAGGCTTTTAAAGCTTTAAGGTGAGAAGAGCTGACTACGCCTGGAAAACATTAGTACTGCATATAAACAAGCCCAGATACTCGGACAACTAGTAAGGGCACAATGTCCTCCACAGCTACTGCAAGAAGGAAGAAACTAGACGCCAACATCCTGAAACCAAAAGCCAGAAGCATTTTCAAAAACCGGGCCAGCAAGGGGGAGGCACCAAGAGATGTTCAGTCAGCCCATGTGAAGGTGTGTGTCTGGATTTATGAATCGCTGCTTATGGAGAGGATGAGAAACAAGTGCCTAGCCTCATGACGGGGACAAAAATGCAAGCTCAAGCCCAAGGTGCCCACCAAGGTTCATCTTCCCACAGGGGCTGAGAGAAGTTACCTTGCATAATGTCTGCCGTTCGTGTGAACGTAGAAGCACAGATCTCCACTATAGACTCCTATCACAGAGGGCACAGGAAGTTTCTACAACTGAGAACTCACTTTCACTCTGAAAGGGAGGGGCTAGGGGTTCCTCATCATGATTTCCAGGGAACATATGGTCCATCCCACTGAAGGTACTGCATCTTCTCAGGTGGGTATGTTACAAGGGGACCAAAGTTAAGAATATGGTCTTAAGCTGCCAGACTATGGTCATGTGTGCAGAGGCTGACGGTTCTCATGACACTCTACATGACATCAGAAAGGGACAGCCTGTCCTGAAAGAAGAAAGAGAAGATTCTTGTGACAGGGTATACCATCACCATGCACTACTTTATGACCCTTACAATAACAGATCTCATCTGATACCACACATACGACTGTGTTCTGCATGCTGCTCAGCTGTGGTGGTTATGGTGATAATAGAACAACTGGAGGAAAGATTTTGGCTTTCTGAGGTCCTTCCATCGTTGCTTGGCTCAAACACTGTGGCCTGTGGTAAGGCAGAGCATCATGGTGGAGAGGGCACAGTGGAGCAGAGGCCCAATGCGTGGTGGCCAGGAAGCGCAGAGACAGAGAAGGGCTTGGACAACACAGTCTCTAGCATGGACTAGCCAGTGTGTTTTTCACTGTTTATCTTGCCTCACTCCCCGGAGAATTAACCAGTAAGGGCAGCCTTGACTGCAAAGGGTAAGGGAAACTGCCAAAGACCAGTATCAGCCACACCACCTCTTATTAGTCACCTTTCTTCAGGTTTACAAGGATCAGGAATGCCTGCTAACACCTGAATGTCAAAACAGCCAGGGAGTTGACAACCATGAAAATGGATGGCCATTCAGTGTCCGCTTGACTAGAGCTAAAAGCAGACTCCAGTCGTATGAACTTTACGGTGCCACTTCTGGTGAGATGGAACAGGGGTACAATCTACCGTCTTCCATCTGCTGACATGGCCAATAAGCCTTACTCTTCTTACCAATGTCTGTGGCTGGTGGCTCCAGAGCAGGCAGCAGGGCTGCATCTGTCATGGTTCCATACAGACTGGTTCCAGCTGGCTCAAGACAGAACAGTACTCATCACACAGTAGGTGGACAGCATTTGCTGAATAAAAGATTCATCTTTTGTCCTTAAGCCTAGTTATTGTTCTTGAGATACTTGCTCTTTTTGTACTTGTATGTAATGTTTGTGTGAGTGCAGGCATGAGTGCCATGGCACATGTGTGGAGGTCACGTGTGGAGGAGGTCAGAGGGCAACCTCGGGTACTGGTCCTCAGCTTCCACCTTGAGACAGCGTCTCCTTTGTTGTGCCCTGGATACACCAGGCCGGCTGGCCCACGAGTTTCCAGATTCTCCGTTCTCCACCTCCTGTCTTGCTGTAATTAGAAGCACTAGTCCCTCACCTGGACTTCACTGGGCTCAGGGAATTAGAACTCAGTTTCTCAGGCATGGCAAGCACTCTCTCCACTGAGCCATCTCCTCTGTGAATCACACTCTTCTTTAAAAGATTGTGCATGTGTGAATACGTGCAGGTGAGCGGAAGGGCCTGAGGAGACCAGAAAAGGGTATCCAGTCTCCTGGTGCTGGAGTTACGGGCAGTGGTGAGCTACCTAACAATGGTGCCGGGAGCTGAACTTGGGTCGTCTGGAAGAACAGCACACGTTCTCAAGCGCCGGGCCATCTCTCCAGTTCTACCATTACCCTTTCTGAATCATCTCTGAAAGTCATATCCTGACATGTGACCTGAATCGTAAATAATAATTTTGTTCTCAATCTACTGTCAATACGACTTTGATCTCTCTTCCCTTCCATGAATTTGAGATTTTACTTGGCCACTGTTGCCTATACACACTTCTCACTCCTTTGCAGTCTGTATTCTAAGAGGGTTAAAAACACGAAAAAACACAAAAACCAAACCTGACCTCCATATGGGATAGAACTGTGTATGGACTACCTTGTTATTTCCTTGCATGTGTATAGCAAAAAGTGGGGCTCTGGAAATGTTTACTGAACTGAACCAAATCCCCAATACTCCCCTATCTCTCCGTAGCACACTTCCTATTACTTGTTATTTTCAGAATGCCAGCTCTATTTGCTTGGCTCCACCCAGAGCTTCCTTTTGGGTTAAAACACACAGGAAATTAATAAATTTATACCTTTTGCTATCACA
>CABHPQ010158584.1:0-24626 GCA_902168405.1 Peromyscus aztecus
AGGAAGTTGCCACATGTAATTGTCAGGTCGTTGGATGTGCCTCAAGGTCAAGTACACATAGGCCATTATGTGTCAGTCCACAGAGTACCCCTGGGGCCAATGCAGGATTTATGAAACCGATTGTTACATATGAATGCTTTTAAAATTTATTTATAATTTTTGTTTCCTTTCCATTTTTGTCTTTTTAAGAAAAAATAAGTTATATTTGTGTGTTGCGGGGGTGTCAAAGGACAACTCCTGGGAGGCTTTCCTCCTTCTTCCACGTAGGTCTCAGGGACTGACCTCAGGCCATCAGGCTGTGCGGCCGTTACCTTTACCCACTGGGCCATCTCACTGGCCCTTTTTTATCTTCTTTGAGGCCGTCTCATATAGCCCAGGCTAGCCTTGTGCTTCTGCTCCTCCTGCACCCCCCCTCAAGTGCTGGAATCACAGGATGGCACACCACCACATGCCTGGTTTATTGAGGTGCTGAAAGTCAAGCCCAGAGCTTCAAGCATGCCCTGCAAGCTACTGAGCACATGGTCACCCTCTTTCTCTCTGAAAAAAATACTTATTTTTTCATTTTTATTTTATGCACGTGAGTGTTTTGCCTACATGTGTATAACATGCACCACGTGCCTCTCAAAAAGTCCCCTCAAAGGCCAGAACAGGGTGTCAGATCTCCTGGACCTAGAGTTACAGGCTCTTGAGAGCTATCTTCTGCAATGGCAATTAGTCATCTTATCAGTCTTATCCCCTGAGCCATCTCTCCAGCTCCTCACCTCCTGGTTTTTAGTCCCATTTCCAAATCACCCGTAGGGCTTAAAAAGAAACCACCCGTGTAAAGGTCCCAAAGAAGCAGTTCTGGGAGATGTTGAGAGGAAGTCCTGTGTGTTGTCATTGTGTGGGGACGCAGGACTAACTGAGTGTTTGCTTGGATGAATTAGGTGTTCCTCAAGGAAGGCACTCTGATGAAGCTGTCTCGGAAGGTCATGCAGCCCCGAATGTTTTTCCTGGTAAGAGGCTCTGTGTGTTTGACATGTCCGGGTCCGGGCTTAATGGAAGGCAGGTGGGGGGGATGAGCTCAGTGCACTCCGAGGCTTGGTAACATTTGGGGCAGCCTTCTTGCTTGTTTCAAGCATAGGAAACGCTGAGATCTGTTATGATGCTTGATCAGAAGTTTTTTTTTTTTTTTTTCCTTTTAGAATTTAGTTAATTTTATTTTAAATTTGGAAGAATTGTTTTAATCCATTATTTATTCAGGCAGATTGTAATATTTTCGTGTGATTTAGAATCCACAAAACATTAAATCTCTACTAGAACTTGAAAATGAAGCACAATTGCTTTTAAATTTTTCTGACAGGTAGTCTTTCCCCTTTATCCTTGTGCGTTATTAATATCTTGGTTGCTGAAATTGGTTTTTGTAAGTGGCCTTGTGTTCTGTTTCTCCCTCCAGTTTAACGATGCCCTGCTGTATACAACACCTGTGCAATCTGGGACGTACAAACTGAACAACATGCTCTCCCTGGCCGGGATGAAGGTCCGTGTGCGTTAGTACATTTTTCACTTACCCAAGCACGTGCAGAGAAGAGCCCGGAAGATAGTCGTCTTTCTCACGCCCCTCACTCTTCTGTTTGCTGCTGCTTATGCGTCCATCTGTCCATCCCTGTCCGTGGCTCACCCTTCATTAATTTATTCAAGGGATAGTTATTGCGCACTACTATAAACAAAAATAGTAACAGATTCGGTAAAAAATGGGAGGGTGCATTAAAGGATGATTCGTTTTGTCTCTGCCTCTTCCCAAACCTCCCTCCTGGGCCCTGAGACTTTGCGGTGGTGCAGACATAGCTCCTGTAAGTACACGCTACTGAAGAGCACTCTGCACGCACACTTCACACACGGTTAGGAGTGCAGGGGAGCGTGGCAGCACACTTTCACTCTCACCCCGTGGCAGCACGAGGAGGCAAGAGGAGCAGGAGCTCAGGGGCTTTCTCTGCTACACAGTGAGTTTCAGGCTAGCCTCGGCTACTTGGGACTCTACCTAAATATAACAGGAATAAATAAGTAAAGATTGGAGTTTAGAGCCAAAGACAGGTTGGTGGTATATACTTTTAATCCCCCATCCACAGGACGGTGAGCTTGGATCATTTGAGTTCAGGAGCTCAAGACCACCTAAGGCAGCATAGTGGGACTATCATCTCAAATGTCTGTGTGTCTGTGTGTGTGTGTGTGTGTGTGTGTGTGTCTGTGTCTGTGTGTGTGTGTGTCTGTGTGTGTGGGGGGGGGTCTTTTTAAAAGGCTTCGTTTTATTTTTTTGCCCAGGCTGGACTATGTAGTTGAGGCTGGCCTTGAGCTCCTTATCCTCCTGCCTCAATCTCCCAAGTGCTGGGATCATAGATGTGAGCAGCCATACCAAGCTTTGTATAGATGGAGTCTACTCTGTAGCCCAGGCTAACTGAGAAGTTGAGATCATCTTCTGCCTCAGCTTCTGGAGTGCTGAGAGCCTCCATAGACATCTTTCAATAGGTGTGGTTGGTGTGCTGCTTTAGATAGGCAATGGGAAATGCCAGGTGCTCCATAGTGAGACCCTTTCCCAAATAAATCATAAAGCAAAACCCACCACCTGAGAGAGAATCGGGGAAACCTTTCTGGGGAAGGACAGTGTGACTTAGGCATGACCCACACCCCATGCTAGGACACTGGGGAAGGGCGTTCTGTAGAGTGAATACTGTGACCTACGGCTTGGAGATGAGGAAGTCGGACCTGCATGTGGAAACCAGAGTAGATGACAGAGGACGGTAGATAAAGCGGAGTGAGGAGACCGGCTGTGGACATCAGTAGCCAGGGGTCTGGGCAACTTCAGCTACTGTTCACATGTCACATGTACAGCAGGCTAAGTTTGACAGATATTTGTACCCTGTTCCAGGTCAGAAAACCCACCCAAGAAGCATATCAGAATGAATTAAAGATTGAAAGTGTGGAACGTTCTTTCATCCTCTCAGCCAGGTGAGTGTGTGTGTGTGTGTGTGTGTGTGTGTGTGTGTGTGTGTGTTCCTCACATAGTCACATCCACGTACACATACTTGAAGTGACATTTTTCCCAGTGTAGCTAGCTCAGATAGGATTTTTATTTTAATTTTTAACATGTAGGTCAGCGGCTAGGTATTTTATTTATCCCTTTCGTAAAACCTCTTTCCATTTGTGTTTGTATTATCCCTTCAAGCACATGACAGAGCTGATACAAGAAATAGCAGTGTTCCTCTAGTAGAGTAGTAATGCTGGACTTGTTGTCCTGGGCACCTTTTAAAAGTATTGCAAAGTCTTCTCTAGTTTAACACAACGTGTTTCAGAACACTTGGTGCTTTATACTTTACTAGAAAGATTTCACATATCATTAAGGTCCGTAATCCATGCAGTAGGTAATATCTCATTAAAAATGAGGAAACCAAGTTACTAAAAAGTTGAGTTTGCTCTCAATATAACAAAGCCAGAATAGAAATCAAGTCTTTTGCTTTTATATGTATTGTTACCGTTGTGTGTGATACCAGACTAACCTCAGACTGACACCATCAGTGACTTATGTGTAATAAACCTGTCTGTCATAAGGGCTGGCCTTCCTAGCACACAGTCATTCAAGATCATTCTCCTCTATATAGTAAGTTTGAGGCCGACCTTGACTATATGACTCCCTGTCTCAAAACAACAGGAAAGCTAGAGTGTAAACCAGACATTAAGGAAGCCCAAAGTTGTAGAACTCATACACCAGCATAACTGACATGTCACACTTCACTCTACTTTGTAGATACTGCGTGCTTTAATTTGTGTTTGTCAGTTTGGTTGTTTTGTTTTGTTTTGTTTCTGAGGCCAGATCTCCTATGTGGCCTAGCCGGCCCCAAATTATCAGCAGTCCTCTGCCTCCTGTGTTTCGGGATTCCAGGCACGTGCCGCCACGCCCATTTCAATACTGTATATTCTGTGAACTGAAGGTCTTCCAGTGCCCCTTTCCTTTTCTTTTTTAAATTAAGGTTTGTGTGTTTGTGTGTGTGTGCACCTGTCCACTTAAGGAGGGCAGAGGAGGGCTTCAGTTCCATTAGAACTGGAGTGCAAGTGTTTGTGGCCTTTTGAGCTTGTCAAGCGGGTCCTCGTGACTGCTCAGCAATGTCTGTAACTACTGAGCCATCTTTTCAGTCCTGTTTCCTCTTTCTAACAGCATGTGCCCACTCAGTGTCTCTCTGTGTCCTGTTTCTGTAGTACTCACAATATTTCATTTTTTTCATTGTTGTATTTTCATGATCTATATAATATGTGATCATTGATGGTAGCATTTAATTGGTTTTGGGTACCATGAGCATGCCTACATGATGTTGAACTTAACTGAGTAATATTTAGTTTTCTGACTCCGAACTGAGTGTTTCCCTATATTTTTCCCTCTGCCATGCCCTCCCTATTCTGTCAGACAAAATAACCCTACAGTGGCCTGTACATGTCCAACCAAAAGGAAGAGTTACAAATCTCTCACTTGAAATCAAAAGCTAGAAGTGATCAAGGTTAATAAGAAGGGTGTGTCAGAAGCCCAGACCAGCTGAAAACGAGGCATCTGGGGCCAGTTGGCAAGGTGTAAATGGACAGGAAAAGGTCTTGAGGACAATTGAATGTACTACCCCCCTGAACAAATGAATGAAAGCAGGCTGATGTTTTATGGAGGACACCCGAGTCGTGTGGATAGAAACCAGTAACAACATTGTCTTAAGCCAAAGCCTAGTCTGGAGTAAAGTCCTTTTCAGTTCTGTGAGTGTCCAGAGGGGTGGAGACACTTGAGCAGAAAGTTTGAGGCGAGTGGGGGCTGAGGCCTGAGGCTGAGGTTGTGTCTCGTGACATGCAAGCAGGAGGTGAGTAGACAGAGCAGCAGGGGCTGAGGTAGAAGCAGCAGGGAGTTACCCAGGAGATGTAGCTGAGGAGACTGAAGAAGGTGGCTGTGCCAGCCAACAGGTCTACGTAAATGAAACAGCCTTCCTTTAGTAGACATGCGTCTAGAACCTTGATAGCTAGAGAGAGTCGGCACCTGGCTTCCAGCTTGTGTCCCCATGCACGCGATCCTACGCCATATCTTTCTGCCTCTTGCAGGGAGCTCCTCTACCTGGACTTCATTACTTCATCCAGTCAGTGATACGGAGCCTCTGCCTTTGGCTAAGCATTGTGCTAGGCATAGAGGATCAGTGGGTGATTCAAAGAGCCTTTCTGCTCTAGGCTTGTATTCCACTAGGGCAGACGTGCACTTAGCTAATACTAACCCCAGTAAAGTAAGGATTTCGGTAATTAGGTAGGATACAGGAAGAGGACTGATTGTTATGAAGCTGTTAAGCAAGCTAGATACAGGGGGGAAAGGACATGGAGATAGGCCTTAAAGGCTTGCTGTGTTCACCGACTTAGGAAGGGTAGGTGTTGGGTAACTAGGCAAAGGAAAAAGCAGGGGCCTCCTGGCGATTAGGAACAGTGACTGCAAAGGTTCTAAGGTAGAAGAAAGGAGCATGATACGAAAGGCAGCCAGGAGAAACTTGAAGGGTCTGGTAAAGCAGAACCATCTTGTAGATTTGTGGCTGTAGCATAAGAGCCATAGGAAAGCCACTTAATGGTTTATAACAGAGAATAATGTGATGAGAAAATTTCACTCCTGTGTGGACAACACTTGGGGGAAAAGTGGTTAATTGAACACAGAAGGCGAAAGAAAGGATTATTCATCAAGAGTTGACAGGCTTTATGGGCTGTAGGGTGATGATGCCATTCCCTGTGATGGGTAGCCCTTGAAGGAGAGCAGTCCAGGGAAAAATCAGGGGTTGGCATGCACATTGAACATGTGGATGTCATCCTGGAGCCTCAGGCATGCAAAGATTTCAGTGTCAGAAGGACGCCTGGGCCAATGCATATGTGTGAGTGCCATCATTCTGGAGATGGCAAAGTCTGAGACTGCATGCGGGTGCACAGAGAGAACTGCACTTCCCCGTGAGACTCTTGTCATTCTTGAGGGCCTGGCAGCACTCTGCCCGGGCCCCTAAATTAAAGGGGTGTCCCTCTTCTAGGCTCGCATTCACCACAGTAAGGTGGGAACCCTTCGCCGAAGCAGATTTTCTCTGTCCAGTTCACACCTATCAGAACTGCCCAGTAAACATGATTCAGAAGAGTCACAATAATGTGGCCTTCAAACATCAGCACTGCACCCTGCTGTCAGCACAAGCAGTGGTGTGGCAAGGTCTGAGATACCAGAAATCCCTTCCGCCGGGCAGTTTTTCCTCCCAGTAATTCATTGCAGTTGAGAGGAAAATAATTTTACATGGCAAAAATTTGCCTTCTGATGATGTACACATTGTATAAAAAAACAAAGTACTCAGCCTGTTTGTCAGCTTGAGGAAGATGTGGATTTTTCTGCTAATTGTGTTCCAAAAAGCCTAGGATGTCAGCACTGGATGCCTCGGGCCAATGTGTGTGGTCTGTAAGAAATGTGTTATCAAGAGCTGGTAAACATTGTCTTGGCAGAAGCCCACACAAGAGAGCGCCAGGAATGATTAAACAAAAGAACAGCATATGTGACATGATTTGTACAGTCAAATCGCATTCCTCATGCTCCCAGGGCTCCAGAAAAATCCAACAGCAATTCTCAAATTAGCCATCTGCCTCTCTGTTTTCAGTTACTTCGAGCAAAAAGTGGGCGGTGGAAGGAGAGCCGGTAATGGTTCATAAATGTTTGCTCAGAAGTCTCAGTGTCTGTTCCCGTGTTGTAGTTAGTTCTTCAGAGAACGCACACCAGATGGTACTGACCTGGTGGTGAAGGGCTCAGCCCTTTACCGCATTTGGGTTTCATATCAGCTCAGCACTCAGTAGCCTGTCATTGATAAAGCCAGTGTCTAGTATTGGTGGCCCACAGTTTCCTTGTCTGCACGTGGTGACAATGTCTGCTAATGCAGTGGGTGGAAGTACGATCCAGTGGGCATTCCAGGGGCTCTGAAGATGAGAAACGATGGCGTTTGGGAAGCATTTAGTGCTGTTGGATGAGCATAGTAACTATTAATTGGCAGTTCTCTTTGGCAGTAATGCCAGAATAGTAGAAGTAACAGACAGATTTTATTTGGTTTATAAAGGAAAGTGTTATTTTTTGTTTTGTTCTTTGTATATAATAAAATTTGGGAACTTTCAATTTTTAAATATCATTTGTAAATTCTTCTGTCAATATGAATAAATAGACTGAATGGCATCTATCAGGGAAGTACGTTACTGAAAATGTTTATTATGGGGAAGGCAAGTGTTCTAGTATCTTCTACAGTAACAAGGAAGCTAGGGCTGTAATGGGTCATTGTTAGAGTTCTTGGTCTAGGATTCCTGGGGTCCTCCTGGGAGTGATCCTCCAGCCCTGGCAAACGGGGAGGAAGACGACAACAATCCAAAGAACAGTACCCCGTGCCCTTCCATGTGTCTCTCTGTTCACATTTGGAGTTTAATTTAATTTTATTTAATATTTTTTAATCTATTTTGTTCATATATTATTTGTTTATATTATATATAATATTATATATTGGATATATAACATATAAAACATAATATATAATTCAATATATATTACATACTGAACTGTTTATACTTAAAATTAGAGTGAATAATACAATGAGCTGCAGAAATCAAGACTCTACTGCTGGCTTTCTTGTTTTACATTTTTCTAAAGTATCTTAAATCTAACTGTAGTTGTCAGGTCATTTTGCATACTTTAATATCATGCTCCAAAAAATACGGGGATTTCCTTATATCATTATGCTCCCATTGTGAAGGATTTGTTTCATTAGGATACATTTTTGAGTCTCTTCTCTCTTTGCTCTCCATGTATATGTATAGATTATCATGTTTATATTATCTAAAGTGTGTCGGAAGTTTTGAATATGCAAAACAAATTTTAACTGATTTCATAACTGTCTTGACACCAATAATGAATGGGAATAAACCACAGAGTTTTGGAGGAGAGGCATAGTTGAAAATGCAAAACTAGAATGCCCTTTTCTAGGCAGGCTTCCTCTTCTCTGGCCTGTTCATACTGGAGTTGGGTTAAAGGGAGCTCTGTGATGTAGCGCCCGCACTACTACCGGTTCACCATGGCCTAGCAAGGGGCTGAGGATTAAAGCAGAGACAAGACAGCAGGTCATTCGTCTCAGTAGAATGCTGTTTATTGAAGGAGGGAAGAGGCCTTAAATACAGTCTTACATCACAGTGGGAGAACCCCGGAGGGCAGAAGTTTGCTACAGATGTTTTATATACTTGCATCCTAGCTGTTTACACCAATATGCAGGATGCACAAACAAGGAACCTCCGGTAAGCTGTTTTAGGAGGAAGGAAATCAGCAGGGAATCAGCATAGGGAGGAATCTGATCAAGGTCAGCAAGCAAGGCAACAGCTACCCAAGGAATGGGGGCCAGTGCCCAACAGATTCCCCCCTTACTAAAAAGAAAAATGAACTTCTGTCTTAGATTGCATGGGACGTCAGCAGGTCACCTTACCCGTCATGGAGATGCCTGCCCAGGCCATGCAGGCTCTCTGTCTTAGGTCGGTGACTGCCCCCCCCCCCCCAGGCATTACTCGTCATTGAATGCTTATTATCATACAGGTTCAACCAAGTATGAGCTGTAGGGTTAACTGCTGCCAAAGATCTCAAAGTGGCCCTGGGCTTGCAATCTGTGCGTTCCACACAGAAAAGACCAACAGAAGTTCAACCCACCCATAGCCAGTAGGCTAAGGGCAATTGAGCCATTCCCTTCCTTAACGAGCCTTACTGCAAATTGGAGTCCTCGTAAGATGGTATCCCAAAAGTAACTCGAGTTTTATTAATTTCATAACTTCCAAAGCCAATCGAAATGTATATTGCTGAATTAAATCTATTATACCCAATAGAATGAAGGAGTAATTAACTGTGGTAACTACTTTTGCTGCCAGGGTCTCCACTGTACTAGCTGTGGTAACCAACTGTGAAATAGCAACCCCAGAAACAGTAGCAGTGGTGGCCACTACCTCTGTAGTAGCAATAACAGCCGCAGTGAAGTCAAATTCTCTTCTGGAGCATTTGAGCACCATCTGTGTCTAACTGCCATGGCATGGACACAACTCCAGGAACACAAACCACCAAGGCCCGTTTTTCTTCATCCCAGCACAACTTAAGCTGGCAGCTCTGTAAAGAACAATTAAGAACCACGAAGAAAAACAGAGACAGCACACAAGGAGCAGAACTAATGATCTCATCAAAAGGGGGCTAGATGAATTTTAGGAGGCCATAAATGTTTCACAGAGCCATTCCTGAAAAGGTAGGTACTACACCAACTTGAAGAGGATTACAAAAATGAAAAGGCTTAGCTGGCATGCTACTGTTAACAAATGGAGGTCAGTGACCTTCAGGGTTATCCTTAATCTCCAAGGTGCCTGGGTGACCCGTTATCAAACATACTTGAAAAAGCAGTTACCATACATTACTTCTGAAGAATCCGACCACAGGGCTACAGTTCCTAGGCCTTTGTTAATGCTTGTTAAGGCTGGCCATATTGCCCCACTGGCATCAGAAGGGGAGAGTTTTTCACAAAAGCCCAATAGGTCTCTGCCATGTTGGGATTCGGCAGCAGCCACAGGGCGCACACAGTGCTCAGGAACCTCATTGTCCTGCGGAAAGACACAAACAGTACCCTGGGCCCACACCAGCACCTGATTGGGTCCCCTCCAAGTGCCACTAGAAAAATCTTTCCATTGCACCAGAGGATGATTTGCAGCAGGAGCCCTCCAGTGCTTATCTGCAGCGATATTCCAACAGAATCCATGGATGAAAAATTTTAAATATATAAAACAAGGGAAAGAATAGAATGTGGAGAGGAGAGATGAGCCCCTAGCTTCCCCCTTTTTACTTTAGCAATATATGTTTTTAAGGTATGATGGCAGTGTTCTACTATCCTGTCCTTGAGGATTATAAGGAATACCAGTCTTATTAACAATAGAAAAATCTTGGCAGAATTTTGAAAACCCTGTATTGCTGTAGGCGGGATCTTTATCAGTCTTTATGCATTTTGGCACTCCCATATAAGCAAAAGCATGAAAACAGTGATTCTTTACATCCTTAACCTTTTCATCTGAATGGGCAAAGGCAAAAATTAGAGAGGAATATATATCGATAGATACATGGACATATTGTAATTTTCCAAAGGAAGGCATGTGTGTGATGTCCATTTGCCACACATGACTAGGTAAAAGTCCTCAGGGACTAACTCCCAAATGAGGAACAGGTAAAAATTCAACACAAATAGGACATGATTTAACTATCTGGATGGCTTGTTCCTGGGTTATGCCCGTAAAATGACGGAGAGATCCAGCATTAAGATGATAACGTTGATGTAACTGAGTAGCTTTTTTTTTTTTAAAGATTTATTTATTTATTATGTATACAGCATGTATGACCAGAAGAGGGCACCAGACCTTATTACAGATGGTTGTAAGCCACCATGTGGTTGCTGGGAATTGAACTCAGGACCTCTAAAAGAGCAGTCAGTGCTCTTAACCTCTAAGCCATTTCTCCAGTCCCCCCCGAGTAGCTTTTTTTAAAGGTGGAACAAATTAATGTGACAGCCATACAAGTAATGGCATCAGCCCTCTGATTACCTTCACTTAGAGGTCCAGGTAATTGAGTATGAGCTCTAAGATGGCCCACACAGAGGTTATGTGAGTGGGACCAAATGAGTCCTTGCACTTGCAATAAATATTTATGAATGGGAGAGATGGATGGTATGTAGGCTGCTGTCTCCAAAGGTACAATGGTATGTGCCACATATTGGCTATCAGTATAAATGTTTACAAGCTCATCAGAAAACATCTATAAAGCAAGCAACAGTGCCTGTACCTCAGCCATCTGGGCAGAAGTGCCCTGGACTTTTATTCTCTTCTCTATGTTACCAGAAACTACCACAGGAAAACCATGTGAAGTGCCATCAGTAAATACTACACGGGCCTGAGGAATAGGAGTCATCTGTACTATCTTGGGAAGTATAACAGGATGTAATTTAAAAAATAAATGTTACAGATTTTAAAATCACACCCAATAAATTTACAAATCTTGAGATACAGAAAGTTTATACAATTATCTTAAGAGATGTTTGAGATAGATTTTTTTTTAAAGAGTGGAGAGCAGAGAAAATTTAAACAAAAGAGATTTTGGGGATCATTTTGTGTGAGTGTGGATGTGTATGTGGTGTTGGCAGAAATTGTTAAAAATCTGCGAGTGCCCAGCCGTGGTGACACAGGCCTTTAATCCGAGCACTTGGAAGGCAGAGGCAGGTGGATCTCTGAGTTTGAGTTGAGCATGCTCTACAGAGCAAGTTCCAGGATAGCCAGGGCTACACAGAGAAACCCTGTCTTGGAAACAAAACCAAAACAAATCTGTGAGTGTGCTGTTTGGGGCCATTGAGCTGTCCTGAGGCCAAACCACTTACAGTAAGACTGTGAGGCTTCAGGGAGGAAAGCGGTTAGAGAAGACAGGTGAATCGAGCTCCAGGAGTGAGCCAAGAGACAGACAGGTGGGAAAGAAGCCAGGAGCAGAGCAAAGATGAGATGGGAGAGACTTAGGGAAGGAGTCAGGAACGGGAACCTCTCCAGAGAGAGAATTCCAGTAGAGGGGGCCGGGGAGTGCCTTAGTGGAGAGATGCCCCAAATCACAGTGGAGAAGCATACAGCAGGCCCCAGTCAGCCAATGAGAGACAGAGCCTTCCTGGGTGCTGGGTGCCCAGGAGGGTGTAGGAGCAGAGGGGCTGAGAGGACACTTAGCAGGTAGGTGAGGAGAGATGAGCACTTAGAGCAGGCGGAGGAGAAGCAGCCGAAGAGAGACAGTCTAAAATTTGGAGTCGAGTATGGTAGGTGGCAGAAGCCAACGGAACAAATGATCCCTACCTTAGGCGATGTCTGTGAGGGTGTCGGCACCAGATATGTGAGGGGGGTGCAGGAAAGGAGCTGCCAACGTGACCACTCCGTGACATAGGGAGGTTTTTATTGTACGAGAAAGGCGGGTGGGAGAGGGAGAGAGAGAGAGAGAGAACAGCCAGAGGCATCTGGAAGAGTCCAGAGCAGAGAGAGGAAGAAGTGGTTGGACATGGCCAGCGACTAGACATGGCCAGGGTTAAGGAAGTGGGGGAGTGTGAGACAATGGAATAGAGTATAGTGGGAGGGGGGAGAATGAGAATGTAGCAAGAACAGTGTGGGGGCAGGGGGAAAGTTTGCCATGAAGAGAACACATGGGCATCTGGACGAAGGAAGCCTGGGCAAGTGAAAAGGGCTAGCTAGCATGCTGTCATGGACTTCGACATGCATAACATGTCCTTGGGATGCTGAGGGGGCCAGCATGGGCTTTGATGTGCAGCCGCAAGCAGCCATGGGTCCCTGCTGCCAGAGGTGAAGAATGACGCCCTTTGGAAGGAATCCCTTTTGGACTGACCGGAGAAGGAAAGGGAGAGAGAAAAAGACAGAAGGACTCAGTGCTGATGTCTTCTCGATGAACCTTTGCCCCCGTCAGTTCTGCCGCAGAAAGAGATGACTGGCTGGAGTCCATATCCAGGGCCATAGAAGAGTACGCCAAGAAGAAGATCACCTTCTGCCCCAGCCGGAGCCTTGATGAGGTACTGTGGTCCTCTCCTGCTAGGCTGGCTTCAGGGGTTTGCTTTTCCTTTAACTGTAGAGTTCACAGAGGTTTAGAAAGGAACGTGTTTTTCAGAGACGGTTTAGAGGAGGTATGTGTACTCCTAGTTTCTCCTAGTCATAAGACTTAAGTGTAGGAAATTTTATTTATTAAAATTAAAACGTGTGTGTGTGTGTGTGTGTGTGTGTGTGTATCTCTGTCTCTGTATGTGCCTTTGTGTGTGGGGGGGTGTTTATGGGGAGGGAGTGTGTGTCTATGTATCTGTGTTTCTGTATATATATGTCTTCGGGGAGATGTGTATGAGGAGGGAGTGTGTTTCTGTGTGTGCGCGCGTGTGTGTGTGTGTGTGTGTGTGTGTGTGTGTGTGTGTGTGTGTGTGTGTAGGGAGTGTATGTGTGTCTGTGTCTCTGTGTATGTATCTGTGTGTGTGTTTATGGGAAGGGAGTATGTGTCTCTGTGCATGTCTCCCTGTGTGTTGTAGGGATTGAATCAAGGCTTTCCTCACACTAAACATGCACCCCACCCCGGCTCTATCCCCAGCTTTCACATATGGAACTGGGAGAGCAGGACTAGCTTCAGGAAGAACCTAATCTTCTCAGTATCGTGAGCATCTTTTGCAGGTAGATTTGCAACAGAGGATTTTCAAATGTATTTAATCCTGATATACTGAGGACTAGAAAAATGCCATGGTCCTCTTCCCTTCCCACCTCCTTAATAATGCCTTCAGCACTGGGGAAGCCACTGCAGAGACTCGATTCTACCATGGGCAGTGTGCACCAAGTAACCAGAAGTCCGTCTTCTTCCACAGGACTCAGACAAGAAAGAGGAAGTTAGTCCCCTCGGGTCAAAGGCTCCCATCTGGATCCCTGACACCAGAGCCACCATGTGTATGATCTGCACAAGTGAATTTACCCTGACCTGGAGAAGACATCACTGTAGGGCCTGTGGGAAGGTCAGAAGGGACAGTATCTATCGCTGTTGTGATGTCTGCGCCTCCGGGCTACGCGCAGTGAGGAAGCAGCCCCTCAGAAGTCATTGTAGTATATGAGGCGGAAAAACAACAGTAGTAAAATCCACAGATGTTGTCTTCTCTGTGTGTTTGGGGTTGGGGTAGGGATCATTGTGGGGGACTCCCCTTTCTCCACTCTCCACCCACAGTTACGGTATTATTGCAGCCACAGAGAACCTATATTCAAAAATGAAAGCTAATCCAGGCATGGTGGCACGTGCCTGTAAATCCCAGCCCTCAGAAGACTGAAGCAGGAAGATTTCAGCAAGTTCAAGGCCAACCTTTTTGTCTTAAAGAGCAAAACATCCCCCAATTTATTTATATTACAGCTTGGTGTTTTAACCATCTTCCTGTAGATAAGGATCAGTAGGAAGGTCCCCGTATTTTTGCTGGCCTGGAACTCACTCTGTAAACTAGACTGGCTTTGAACTCATAGAGCTCCACCTGCCTCTTCCTCCTGGATGCTGGGGTTAGAGATGTGTGCCATCGCGACTGGCCCAATAAATCAGTTTAGAAAGAGAAAAGATTTACTTTGGCTTACACTTTTGGACTTTAGTGCTTGGTCAATTGGCCTCAGTATTGGGTTAAGACAGCACGTCATGGTGAGAGCATGTAGTGGGCAAAGCTGTGTACTCGATTGTTAAGAGTGAAAAACATGGAAGAAATGACCCCACAGTCCTCTTGGAAGGTACCCGCCATAATGAACGTTTAAAAGTTTCTGCCACCTCCTACTAGTGCCCAAGTGGGTCTTTGGAAGGTATTTTCAGTCCACACTGAAGTCTTAAGCTTTCATGATTTCTTTAGCAGAACGAGCGTAGTGATAGAGAGCTCCTCCAAGGATGAAACCGGATCCCGTGACCCGGTAGAGCCTCAGAGAGGTCGTAGTGCCATGGCAGAGACAATGTTTAGGCTGAGGGGTGGTCAGTGAGCCTGAGAGAAGTTCCTGCACTCTAGGCAGTGTTCTGGAGGCTTGTGTGCGTTAGCTCTGCTGAGCACATTGTCTGGAAAGGAAGCATTTGGGGCTTATGTGGAGCCTCTCTATGGAAGTGCTCTCTAAGTTAGCTCACTGCCGGCCAGAACCCCACAAGATGAGTGAGAGTCAGTCATTGTCACACTGTGTTGATCAGTGGACAGAGCTGTAAACTGCAGCCTTCCTTACGGCTTGTAATCGGGAGTGTTTCTGAATGAAATAATTGCAATGTGTTTTCAGATCGTGTGCCAAGCTTGCTCGTCAAATAAATATGGCTTGGATTACCTGAAAAGGCAACCGGCAAGAGTGTGTGAACACTGCTTCCAAGAACTGCAGAAATTAGGTAATACAAAAGTGAACGCTTCACCAGAGTCTCTCCCTCCTAAAAGAACCATGTTTGGCATGAAGCATGATTGCTGGACTTGTCTTGACTCCTAGTGTGTTCTAACTTGAGTTTTATGGCAATTCCATTAACAACGTGAAATGGTTTTACTAAGAAAACTTACTATTGAATGATTACTGATGAAATGCTTAACACAGTTAAAAGGTAACTTTAATTTGTGAGCTGTTTCAAAGTTTTGGCTTATTATTTTTCATTTGTGTTTAGCTTTATTTATTTCTGTGTATGAGTGTTTTGCCTGAATGACTATAGTGACCACATGCATGTATGGAACCCTCAGAGGTCAGAAGAGGGTGTAGGATCCCCTGGAACTGGAGTTAAGAATGGTTGTGAGCCACCATATAGGTGCTGGGAGTCAAACCTGTGTCCTCTGCCAGAGCAGCAGGTGATCTTAACTCTAGCCCTTGTTTTTCATTTTTGAGATAGATTTTCTTTTCTTTCTCTACTCCACCCCCTGGAAGTACAAGGGCCTGAACCCAAAGCTTTTCGCACGTGAGTTAAGTACTGTACCACTGAGCTACACTCCCAGTCTCTAAAATGCTTTCATCTGCAGAGTAACTGAGCACAGGAGCATAGAGGCTGGCACTTTGTTGTGAGTTCTAGCTCGTCAGATGATTTAGTGAGATTTTTTCCGTATACCTTTATTTACTTATTTATCGACGGTTTCCCTTTGTAACTCAGATTAGCCTGGCACTCTCCGCCTTCCAAGTGCTGCCACCACACTTGGCAGGTTCGAGTCTTTGGACAAATACAAGGGATTTTGCGTCTGCCTGTTCAGTGTCTGCAAGCTTCATTTGCCCACGGGCAAAGTGAACTCAGCTAAGAGGACTGCTCAAGTCTGTGTTTTAAATTTCAGAAAGCTACAGGCTCTAAATTCTAAAATCATTATCCTTTATATCCATGAAGAATAGTTTCTCTTTAGGAAAGAGGAGTATTGTATGAATAAACCGACGCCACGCTGTTTTAGAATCCCTGTTTCTATGAGTCAGTAGTTAGTTTGTATACATTTTTGTAGAGCCATTCATCTATCCTTGTCAACCTTTCTCTTCCCTTTCTGTTCTTTGGCTGTCCCAATGTGAAATGTTAACGTTCACCTCTCACCACGCACCTCGCCTTGGTCAGTAGAAAGCCTCGCTCGTCTTGAGTTCCTCGCGTCAGCCTTCACAAGGTCTAGCTCACTGCAGTCATGTCCTCCTGCAAACCCCTCTTCCTGCCCTACTGCCTGCCCTCTTTTTCTAAACTCCGTCTGCGAGGAGTGTGGCTTCGTGGGAAGGGCCCGCCTAGCATGTGCAGAGCTCTAAGTTTGATCCTCAGCGCCACGTAAAACAAAACTGTGAAACAGAAAACGGTTGATTTAGAGCCAGGCAGTGTGGCTCACGCTTGTAATCCCAGCGCTCGGGAGGCTGGAGCGAGAAGATTGTCATAAGGCCAAAGTGTTCATATCCAGTCACCCCACCCCCACCCGCAGCCTAAACAGCATTCCAAATTACTCAGAGCCACCCCAGCCCCGTTTTTCCCTCCAGCTTCATTATTCAACCAGCAGATGCTTTGGTTCATTTATCTTTTCCATTGTCTCAATCAACCTCGTTACGTCAGTAGGGAAGTTTGTGAAATTGATGATGTACTTACAGGTTTCAGAATTCTCTACTTACGGTTTATTGAGATAGAGTCTCATGTAACTCAGGTTGGGTTGAGCTTGCTATGGTAAGTAAGGATGCACCTTGAACTCCTCATCCTCCTACATCCGGGGTGACAGACATGTGCCACCGTGTCCATGTCCACCACGGTGAATTTTCACTTCATGTTTTGGTGCTGAGGATTGAACCTGGGGCATTGTGCACACAAAGCAGGCACCCTGTCGCTGAGTGTGTGCCTAGCTGTTTTAGAATTCTAAGGACCGGGAAATGGGATCTTCTCATATGGTTTGTAGTTCAGAAACTCCATATGTAATCAACTCAACTCCCGCTCGGTTCTCGTTTCCTGAGAGTCCTTTCGCGGGTATTTGGTACATCACGGTTCACTGATTTTAGTAGCAATGCATGCTTGCTTACCCTTGCTCCATGAGCACGCCTGCTCCGTTACAGATCGCCAGCTGCCCCCTAGGATTGGATCTCCTGGGAATCACAAGTCCCCTTCAAGTGCCTTGTCGTCAGTCTTGCACAGTATCCCATCGGGGAGGAAACAGAAGAAAATCCCAGCTGCTCTCAAGGAAGTAAGTGTTTCCATTAAACTTGACGGGGCTGATTTCAGACAGAAGGATGTCATTTCCCATTACTATTAGGACGTGGATTTTAATACTCTGACGGATATAATAGATGCCTTGCAGTCTTTTTTCGTCATCCTTATGACCTGAGTGGATGACAAAATGGTTGCAGAAAGCTCTGGAGAGCACACCCATGCTGATAGACTTCATACTGTAGGATACGGACTTGAGAATGTCCTCAGGAAACTCCAGGAAAATCCAGACTCCAAAAGGCGTTCCAGATATTCAGAAGTGAGCTCAACCTGGACTATAGGACGATTTTTGACAGTCCGATAAAAGGCAGCATTCCTCAGGAACTTGTGAAACTGGTTCCCAGCTGCCAGAGGGGGTCATTTTCCTTACCTCTGGCTACAGGGGAGCCTGTCAGCATATCAAAGCACAGCCGGCCTCCAGGCTTCCTCAGTATCACAAGTACCTATTACACTTTTCAAAGTCCATGCTGGCATCCAAGCCATCCCTACCTCCTCCCCTGTCCTCAGCTCCCTCCAGCCCATAGGCTTCTTATAACTCAGTTATTCTCACTCTCCTCTCTCCGTTCTCTACCCCTGCTAGTCTCCTGACTCTAGCAAGTAGGCCTGGCCATGGTCAGTTTCCTTCCTTCTCTTCTGCTCTGGACCCTTCCAGTTGCCTCTGGCTGTTCTTATAATAAAAACCTTAACCATATCATGGAGCCGTCACGTGGGCAGTTTCTTTACTGCGTCCCCTCAAATACAGAGAACACCCAGTGTCATTCTGAGATGTTGTGATGGTTGTTGCTTTCAACGGCTAGTTGTAGCTGTGCGAGTCTCTCCTTTTACACAAACTCTTTAGGTGTCCCCAGGTTGGAAGGATTAGTTGTTGCAAAAGTCTCCTGTGGAAACATAAGCATGACCTCGGCCCTAACTCAACACTTTCCCTGGACTATTTAGATGTTAAAATATTTATAATGCATGAGCTGGCTCAATTCAGCAACTCTTTCCATAACTCAATTATGTTTCTGTTTCATTAGCGTTTAAAAAATTTTAAAATTAGTAGGACATTCTTCGGTCTATCTCTGGGGGGTCCTCATATCCCCCTTCTGTTTAACAAGCATCTCTTTATAAGGTACAATCTATCCATATAAGCATTTTGCAATTTACGTTCTAACGAGGCTAATTGTTTTTTTAGCCTTAGCTGTAAACTGTCTTGGAATGTTTAAATTTGAGTCACCTTGTAAAATTTTAAACAAATTGGTTAATTTTTTAGTAGACAATCCAACTGTAGGCCGCAAACCAGTTAATATCATCTAATAATTTTTGAAAATCATTAAAAGCAGGCAGTCTATTATTAATCTGTATTTTTTTTTTTTTTTTTTTTTTTTTGGTTTTTTCGAGACAGGGTTTCTCTGTGTAGCTTTGCGCCTTTCCTGGAACTCTAATCTGTATTTTTTATAGCTGAATTTTTAGTTTATTTAATTCATAGCCTAAATAGCAAAGAGAATCTCCTGTTTGTATTTTTTTTTTTTTAAGGAGAAATTTGTAATCCACAAAAGGGTAAATTTTTTCTGTACTACATTAATCATTTTTTCCTAAGGTATCTGTATCAGAAGCAGCCAATAAAATATTATCCATATAATGATAAATAATAGATTGAGGAAATTGTTTATGTTTCATTTTTAGTGGTTGATTTACAAAATATTGACACAATGTTGGGCTACCGGCAGTGGCCCCTACTCTAAATTTGGATAGCCAATTTCTATTCTTCCTTGTCTTTGTGTAACCTGTGTAGCCTGTAACCTATCCTTTTAATTTTTTCCTATGCTCTTTCCAGGAATATATCTCAATTTAACATCAATTTATGAGCTGTTTCTGAAATTGTAGGAATATTAATTTGAGGTCTCCATTGTTGTAACAAATCTCTTTCTTATAAATTCATGCTATATCAGCCATATAAGGCTTTAACATTTTTATCTGTTCTTTAGGCTCTATACATTTAATCCACTCTACATTGTTTTACTTGAGATAAGGTTCAAATGTCTACAAATTGAGTGGAGACTTCTTGTAGAGGCCAGTTGAGATCCCAGGATTCTTGTGAAATTATAGATACATCCAGCACCAGAATCCAGTAATCCTTCAATCTCAGTCCTATTTAATTTTACCTTAATTTAGGCCATTCATCATTGATAACTGTGTTGCCAAAACATGTTTTTTTTTTTTTCTGTACTTCCAAAGCCTCTAGTTTTACATATAGACACCATTTTGTCTTTAAGATATGGAAGCAATAATAATTGCAAAATTCTATCACCAGTTTTTATTTTCATGGTCCTTTTTACATATGCCATCTATAAAGGCATTAAATACAACCACTATAGGATTTTAAGAGGTAACTTTAGGCAATACTCTGGAATATTTTCATAAAATCTTAAAAAGAGGATCCTTTTTTATAGATCCCAAGTAACACATTAATGTAAATCGCCCATTATTAACAATGTGGATCAAACAATTTATCTGTATTTTACTTACTGGAAAAATAATTTTGTAACCTCTTTATCAGTAAGAGATTATTTTCTATGGGTTTTTATCCTAGCAATCACATTATTTAATAAGCTAACAGCCCAATCCGTTTCAGGTGTTATATTTCTATAGAATTAAACCAAGAATTCCTAGAAAGCAACTTAAAGAGGAGAGCCACATTCTCAGTAATGATCAACAGACAAGAGCATACCCAATATATAGTTGAAAATTATGAATCCTGTTCCTTTAGTTTATCTACCATGAGAATCAAACATTTATCCAAACATTATTAGACAGTCAAAAAAAGAACATCCTTTATACATTGAATGATTAATATCTCTGGAAATTTAAACAGCATTGACTCAGCATTCCATGTCTTGACTGTAACCCTTCTTTACCAGAAGTTGGGCCTTTTAAAACTGCCTCTTTCTCCCATGAAGGGACTACTAATAATGAATTATTCCCACCATAAGGGAAAAAGAGAAAACATTTCCCATGAAGGGATCTTTAATATTGAGTTATTCCTGTTCTGAGGGAAAAATAAAAAACATTTAAACCAAAGTTAAGCAAACAGACAACACAATTCTAAGTTCTGGGCTGCTGTTCAGCCAGGAACAGTGAGCCCACCTGTCGATTCTTTGTAATTCAGGTACTGACACTCTGTGCTGGCAGGCAGAAAGAGCTCAGAGTTTTTAGCTATCCTGAAATGTTTATATCAGAAAGACCCTTTTCTTCCTCTATTTCTAATGGGAGGAGGCTTTTTTTCTTTCCTTTATTTTTCTTTTACGGGGCCTTAAAATCTTTAGGCCTAGTTTCAATATTTTTCCCCTTTTTACCAGGAAAATCCTTTCTATCTTTAAAAATTGTGCAGTTACCGCTTTTTATTTTGACAAGCATTTGGCAACTGTGCGTTCTGTTGCTCCTGAGATGGGGAGTTTAAATTACCGATGACGCTGCCAATCCTGGAGTCCTCTTACCCCGGGAACACTCCCTCCAGTTCCTAGATGACCGGCTCCTCTGTCCTTCTTCAGTGGATCCTTTTCCTTCTTTAAGCCCCATGTTGGGCGCCAAATGTAGCTGTGTGAGTCGCTACAGGGGTGTGTGGGTTCTCGCAGGTCCTTGGAATGAAGACACAGAGGCATCTTAAGAATGAATCTGGCCTTTCATGGCTGCAGGGGGGTCCAGCCTCGAAGGACTGAAGCAAGAACCCTTCGCCTAAGGCAGTTTTATTTCTCTCCAAGACAGTTTAGCCAGTTAATTTCCATATGCTCAAAACAACCTGAAAGGGGCTCCCAACAATACAATGCCAAGTGCAAATTCCTCAATTTGTTGGGGGTGTCATGGTTTTCTGGGTTTCCTGAATCAAGTTTTGCATAGGCCTTTGTATCCTTGGGAGACTCTGAAAGACAGGATTCACATAGAGGGCAGCAAGGGAAACAAAAGGTGTCTGCTAGACAAAAGATGGATTAGGGCTAGGTGCTGCTTCTGGAGCCAGGCCATGTGCAGCTCAGCTGGAATGCCACTACAGTTAGTGGTTGCAGGATCTGCTTTCTGTTTTGTTGTTTGTTGTTACTGAAAAGGAGCCTGTGAGCCACTGAACTGTTTTCCCAGGTGTCAGCAAACACAGAAGACTCTACCATGAGTGGCTACCTTTACAGATCCAAAGGCAGCAAAAAGCCATGGAAACACTTATGGTTCGTCATCAAAAACAAAGTACTCTATACATACGCCGCAAGCGAGGTAAGACGGACGCCTAAGAGTGACTTTGAGGCCTTGTTTTAGTTTTGTGGGATTTGTTGTGAGATTTTGCTTTATGGGGAGCTGAGGGTGTGCATGGGGGGCCCTGGGCATGTCAAGCAAGCACTGTTTTAGGCGCTGGGAGGTGGTGGTGCTGGGTTTTCATCTGTGGTTTTTTTAAGACAGTGCCTCACCACTTAGCACAGGTTGTCTGTCCTCAAAGTCACAGTCATCCTCCTGCCTCACCCTCCTCTCCAGTGTTGGCATTACAGGTGTGAGCCACCATGCCTGTCCTGTTACTAGTACTTTCAGTGTGAACAGTTATCCTTTTTTTCCACCGAGCTCTTACTGCAGTGTTAGGAATTTCGAAGAGTACGGAAGTGCAGGTGTTTCTGTTGTTGTGTGACTGCTGTTTCACACAAGACAGGGACTGCCTCTCGTCTAGCCTTTTTTCGGTGACCCTAGCTTGTCCTGATCAGGCATTAGCACAAATGAGACGAGCTTTGTCGTAAACTGTCTCTAGCTGCCCTGATCTGTGTTCCGGTCACCTCGGAGGGCCTCTAGGGAAGCCAGCTGTGGTAGCACATGCCTGCAAAGTAGCCATTGGATGGTAGAATCAGGGGACGCAGGAGTTCAGGCTCGGCCTCAGTTACAGGAGGAGTTTGGGGCCACCTCGGGCTGCATGAAGCTCTAGAAAGGAGGAGGACCAGGCGTGGTGGCCCACACCTTTAATTCTAGCGCTTAGAGACAGAGGCAGGTGGATCTTTGTGAGTTCCAGGCCAGCCAGGGTTACATGGTGAGTCAACAAACAAAGTGGTGGTGGTATAGGGAAAAACAAAACCTCTAGGGAATACAGGCAGGGAAATCCCTGAGTTCCAGGCCCTCTTAGGCTATAGAGTGAGAGACTGTCTCAACAACCAGCTGGAGTCCCAGAGTCCCTGGGTGGGATCTGGGAAGGTCACCTGCTGTCTCCATCAATAAACTGGAAGTAAGGTCACTACCTGCTTTCCCTGGCTACCGTGAAAACAGTGGGAACTTCTGGGGCTGTGAACAGGCTGAAAACTGGCAGGTGGCCAGTAGGCGGCTCACTGCCGGTGAAATAAAAATAAGCTGCTAGAATTACTGGGTCGCATATTAAATTGAGCTATATAGATCTAGACTTTTCAAACCGGATGACATCTCAATCTAAAAGCCTATCTTCCTTTGTCTGTTTTTAAATTAGGATGTGGCAGCTTTGGAGAGTCAGCCTTTATTAGGATTTACCGTCACACAAGTCAGAGACGAGAATTCAGAGTCCAAAGTGTTTCAGTTACTGCACAAAGGCATGGTGTTTTATGTATTTAAGGCAGATGACGCCCACTCCACCCAGAAGTAAGTAACGCAGACTTCCCTGTGCTACAGGAGAATTCAAGCTGTTGTTTTAAATGATATTTTAAAAGCACAGAGAACAACTCAGAATTTACATCAGAGATCCAAATTAGAAAGATATAACCTGTTATTCAGATGATTTTTAAACAGAAGAAGAAAGAAAATGGCTAGTCCTGTCCATAGTGTGTGTCCACATGTGACCTGGGAGGAAGCTCTTGGAGCTCTGTTCCGAGGGTGGTGGAAATGCAGGTATGAACCCTGGCCTTCAGTGAGGGCAGGGATTCCCCATTCAGTTGTTCTGTGGACGGCGGTACTTTAAACAACTGCTGGCTAGCTTATGACTATGCAGGGAAAGTCAGACGACTCACAGGCGGTTTCCAGGGACCGAGTAGAAAGAAGCAGGTATCATTTTAGATGCTCAAGACTGAAGCAGTCTCTTCAAAATCCCAGCAAGAATCTTAATTTGAGGTGCTAGGAGACTGTTTAACCTAAAGGTGTACCCGTGAAGTGAAGGCCCCCTCTGAGCAAATGGCTCAGCTTACCTCTCCTCACATTTGATTTACTCCACCTCACAGAGCACACCGCTGCCTGTGTGTTTTCCCAGCAGGCTTTCAAGTGAAGTGCTTGGGATACAAGGGAGTGCTTTTGAGTAGAGGCAGGGTGCGCACTTTTGTAGGCAGATAGGAGTTAATGTGCTGGAGCTGCAGATGTTCCCGCGTACCAGCCAGGCACAATGCTACACTCTTAAAGAGTCGTCTCCCCCCCCCCCAATCTGCTTTAGGATACACAGTAATGTGCAGCTGTTTATCCAAATGACTCCTTCTGGGTATTGAGAATTAAATTGCTCTTTTGTGACAAGGTTTTATTAGATTCGATTTGGGGTGTGTCTGTGTGTGTGTACACGCACGCTCTCATGCATGTGTGTGCACTACATGTGTGCCTGGTGCTTGGTGGAGGTCAGAAGGGATGATCAGGTCCTCTGGAACTGGAGTTACATAGAGATGGTTGTAAGTCACCATATGGGTCCTGGGAGCTGAACCTGGCTCCTCTAGAGCAGTCAGTGCCCTTAAGTGTTGAACATCTCTCCAGCCCCTGTGGGACTTCTTAAAAGTATTCCGTTGCAGTATAACATAAGCCATTTTACCAAAAATTTCAAGTTTTGGAAATCCTATCCTTGAAATTGGAGCTGAATGTGTTATGGACCACTCTGAGATTTAGTGATTTCAGTTGTTCATAGCTTGCTCCAGTTCTTCTTCTGTAATCTGGTACTGTAAGAAGTCCTTTGCCACTAAGCGTAGGGGTGGGGTAGCTTTCAGGGAGTCCAAATAACAAAGAGCGAACAGGGACAGCACAAGCGTATTCCGAGTGACTGCAGCTGTGTCTTGTCACAGGCAACTTTGAGACTCAAGAATTTGTGATGATTGCTATGAAATTCTGGAAAGCTTTTGTATTATATGTAAATTCTTGATCTTAGAATAGACTAAATACCAGATCAGCTCCCTTTCGTTGAGAAATTTGGAACAAGTTTGGTTTAGGGGACATATAAGGGGATTTTTGGTTGGTAGATTTTAGGGGAAAAAAACAGGTACATAGCTGTTTTCCAAAACTCACTGAGTCAGCACACCAGAAAGAGAGGAAAGGAATTGTCATAAGGGCCTTTGCCGACATATCCCTTCCAAAGCCAAGTAAGGACACACACACACACACACACACACACACACACACACACACACACACA